>JAMWEH010001699.1:0-39881 GCA_024721245.1 Mitragyna speciosa
AGCAGACTATGTTTTTTTTTTTTTTTTGAAAATAATAATACAAAGAGGATCAGTAGCATAATTCCACTTGAAGATGAAACAACCAGTGTGTACCGTGTCAAATAAGCATATCAAGTGTTTTGTGTCGCTTTCTACAAGGTTTTATGCTAATTATAGACGTTATTTATGGGTTTGAAGGAAAAAAAGTCCCATCCCCTTCTATATTTTCCTTAATAAATTCACCATTGATACTTTAGCCCTTCAAATATTATCATAAACCGATCTTCTATTATACTTTGACTGCTATACTTAATACTTAATGTTACACCTTTTAATAAATTGGCATGTATCTATTGTAGTGAAAAGTTAAAGGAATTTGGATTATCATAGATTCGATATTTTCAAAGTAGGACAGGACCAACCAATCGAACCGATTGGATCGAGAACAGGTCATACATCCTGTTGGAGTTAAAAACCAAATATGAAAAAAATGGTCAAAAACCACGTTTGACTGGGAAAAAATTAGATTTTTAATAATTTTGGTTGGTTATAATTTATTTGGACTCGTTGACATTTTTTCACTCTTAACTAACAACTAAAATTGGACAAAAAAAAGAAAAAATTAATAGCTATATATTATATATACCTATATTTATGACATCATTTAATTCGATTCCGAATTAACTCCCTATCAAACACATTGACCCTTGACCTCTGAGCTCAGCTAAGTCTATACTCGATCCAAGTCTAAAAACATAGCATAGATTATATAAGGATGAAGATATTCACCATTAAAGAAAACTAGTGATTTGAGCACCCTCCATTTACGTGGCTAATTTAAAAATATACGTTATCAAACTTATGCTTTTTGTTATATTATATTATTCAGTAAGAAAACATTATGCTGAGGATAATAGGATAGAAAGATTAGAGGATTATAGGGTGGTTTAAAACTACATACTGAAAAGTAATTTTGACAAAATATAAAATGATAAAAAAAAAAAAGGTTACACTAAAAGTATTACTCTTACTTTATTAATAATAAGATAAGATGCTGATGATCCCGGGTAAACTTAGCAAAGGTTAGTTTACTTGTTAAAAGTAAGGTAAAAGGACACTTAGTCAGAAAAGAAAACTACTAATCAATCCTTTATTGCGAAAGACTTGGTCAGAAAAGAAACACAAATTCTATGGATAGCGTACAACTTTAATCACTAAACATTTTTATGGGACATAATTAAAGTCGGACCTTGAAGAATTCATAGTTTTGGGACCTCAAAGTTTCCTGCGGCTGATCAAATTTATTTCCGTTTGGTTGTGACTTTTCATTCCAATACAAGAAAAGAAATGTAGTGACAATTCCCACAACAAAACGACAGCTGTGATATTAAGCTCCAACAAGAAACCGATCATAGCAATTCATTAAATACAAAGGGGCATTAAGGACAGAACGAGTTGACACTTCAACAAAGTTCAGTAACAACCACTGATTCACTCAAAAAAAATGAAACTTCTCCACGAAATGGTTATGAATTATAATATTTGGTCCCCACCAGGAAAATTTTCTAAGATCTACTGCATGGACATCTTTGTTTACTTATAGAGCATACGTTCGATATAGTAGAAAAATAATTTCATTAAGAAAAATGTTCCGGTGCAGATTTTGTACTAAATTAATGATAAATTTAATTATGGATTAATAAATTTTGCAAATAAAATAATAATACGTTACAATGGCCATTCCTCACTATAGTATTATCCTTACTTATATGAGAAAATATTGAGAATCATCAGAAGAAGAGAAGCTTTTAAAAATACTAGTTGAATCTTGAGCACCACATCTCAACAATCTACTTTTGCTCAAAAAGTGATCATTAGCACAAAAGCCCAAAAAGGAAAAATTTCTGAAGACCAAATGTCAAAAGCTAAATCACCAAAATTTGTCTTTTGGCAAATCTACAAAAGTAAAAAAAAGGTTGTTGGACTTTTATGTGCTAATAAATTTACTGAAGGTTGAGTATTTCATAGAGTATAGTATTCATCAGTTAAACTTTAGAGGAAAAATAAGTGTTTTCCTACAAGAAATCAAAGACAGTGATGGTAGTGAAATTATTTTGTTCTTATTGTTAAGCTACGTACGCAGCTTGTTTTCCATTTCTATAGACAATCAGAGACATTTGAAACGTAGCTGTGAATAATCGCTTGCAGCTATTACCTTGGTCAAATATACATATATATATGTATGTATATATATATATATATATATATGTATATGTATTGTGTAAGTATCTAGAGAATATTTTGTTTATATGTTCCAACACTTAGAATAAATTTTGTGGTAGAATATTGAAAGTAGTTGCATATAAAAGTTAAAAAGTAAATAAATACCAAGAACTCCTAGATGCGATCACTTTTTACATAGGAGTAAGATGATGAAGTCTTTTTCCAAAGGGAAAATTTTTTGGCAATTGCCAATTTGGAATACTGGGTAAACATGAAAATAAGTCAACATCAAAGAGAAACACAAATTATATTTTAATGGTTTAGTTTATATTGTGTTGGTTTTATTAACACATATGGATCTAGGAGTAACAGTCTCAGAAATCATCAGCATGATCATTTGGTAGAGTTTGCGCCAAGATTGAAGATTGAGCAAAATAATAATCATAATAAAGGTGGAGATTAATATTTTTTGAATTTGAAAAAAATATATAATAACTCACATTATGAACCGTATTCATTTGTATAGTTAACTTGTTAAGTTAGTATCTACATTTATTTAATTAATATCTATGAACATTATTAGTTGCTCAAACAATTGATATTACGAGTTGTTAAAACTTTGAATAGATGCCTTGTAAAATCATAAAATAAAATTAAAATTAGTAAGAATTTAATAAAAAAGATGTGTCACATCACTCTCAATTATGTGATGGCTCTTCTGAGTTGACAAGTTTAAGAATTTAAATCATAAAATTGTCAATTTACTAAATTTTTAACCTCTGCGACTTTGAATCGACCTCCAACACTAGTCAACATTTTATAGTTAACTTACCAATTGTCGAAATTTTAAATAGATGCCTTGTAAAATTGTAAAATAAAATTAAAATCAGAATGTATTTAATAAAAATCATGCGTCGCATCACTCTCAATTATGTGATGGCTCTTCTGAGTTGACAAGTATAAGGATTTAAATCATTCAACTTGTCAGGTTTACTAAATTTTTTAACCTAATTGACACGATTCATAGTCCGGTGTCAAATCACACTACCCCTACGATTATATGAAGTCATTTTGGCTAAACTTTTGACATTGCAGGATGGTACAGGAAGAGATATCCGATTGGACTCATAACGAAACGCCACCCCCCCCCCCCCGGGCCCCCCGGCCTTTCCCCTGTCCTGCTTCTTTCTCCCCACGGGGCGCCCAAAAAAAAGGACCGAAGAGGGCAGTGCCTATACATGTATCCATGCATTTAAAACTGAAGCACTAGTATGAGTTATTTTTATAGAGGTTGAGCTGTAGTCGCTCTTTCTTTACTGGATTAGAACTCCTTTATTGCTATTCATTGCAATTTAAAGTCATTGCCAGTTGATAAAATAGTGTTAATGAAGGGTTGGTACCATTGGCATATAGACTGGTTGTGTATGGAGCAGTTAACTGGTCTATACACTCAATTTCATAACTTTAACCGAGTCAATATCCTAACTACAATAAGTTGCATTTGATTGATTCAATTTGTTAACCGTATCCAATTCTCATTAATCAGTCAATCGCTTAACAGGTTTACTTGAGTAAAGAGGGTCAGGTATCATGGATAATTTGAATTGTATGGTATTAAGTTAATTTGACAAAATAAATAAATATATTATAACATATATACTTATTCAAATTAAAACAAACTACTTATATAATTTTAATTACTTTATAAAACATGTAATAATATTACAAATTGAAAGTTTTATATCCATCTTTTTATAAATAAATAAAAAGTACAAATCAAAATTCTCAAAATACAAGGAAAATTACTTGTGTTATCTTGTAGACTCCATATCTAATATTATGAAAGTAATTCTTTAGTTAGTAACAATAAATAGATGATAATAAGATAATATAACCAAATGATCATATACAAATCAAAAGATTAAATGAAAAGAAAATTCAAGTACAATGTTCAGGTTTTTGAGTTATTTTAGATTTGAGAGTAAAATGACTTATTCTTCAACCCTTTCTATAATATTTATGGATATTAATCTCTAATACATATATCTGGATCGAGTTTCGGTCAACTGTAATTTTTAGAAATCGATACTCGGAACCAAAAAGCTTTTGGAATCAAGTTCAATTACCATTCTTTTTTGTTCAAAGTGGACCGATTTTATAGTTTTTCAATTTTTTCCCACTCTAGTTGTTACCCACATCATTAATTTATCAAAGCAACGTAAACAAAGGTACCACATAAAAAGAGGACTCTTACAACTCTGGAGAATTATAGATGACTTACTAGTCTTTGCAATGGCATGCGCAATATAAACTTCATTAGAGATAACATCTATAAAAACCAAATTCTCATAAAAGGATTGAAAGTTTTAATCATCCCCTACCCCTCAAAACTTCGCAGACAGTGGTAAACTGGGAAAAAACAACGCCAAAAAAGAGAAGTAAATCTTATAATACCATGGCTCCTAAACAATTTATTTTACCTTTAAAGTGCCTCTTTGAAAGAAATCTAGGAAAGTTAGGTCAAACTCTAATGCATTCCTCATAATTAACTAGTTGCGCTTGATAGATCTTGTTTTTTCTTTTATTAGTTCAATTTAAAGTGCCGACTTTTGTAAGGAGCAAAGGAAAAATAGAGGATTTGAGAGTTCGAACCGAAGAACCCATATTTATCTTTGTTAATATCCCCAACCACTTGAGTTGGGCTTTGGAGACATGTCTATAGATATACTTGCATCTAAAATTTTTTCCAGTTTCATTGACGATCTAGTAAGATATATAACTTTTATAACACTAGAGTAGCGAGAAGACATCCACAATGTACACATATATCTTTCTTTGCCAAGTCAAAGGAAAAATGGATATATGTATCATCTTGAGTAAACATGAAATTGGTTTCACTACTTTCATCCCATCCTCAAGTTGTGGACTTTTATATTAGTGAAATCTCACATTTACCACAGAACCACCCCCCCCCCCACCCCCCCCCCCCCAAAAACAGTAGCAACACACACACAGAGAATGAAAAGAAAAGGGAATACTGTCCATAAGAATATGGGGATAATTTATTACATACCTGTAGGAAAACAAGGGGAGAAAATCCCAACTCAGGACCAATGATTTTATCAGAAACAAGCAGCTTCTCAGGAGCAGCATCATCTCTCCTCATCTCAAGCCATTCATCCAAGGTCTTATCACACTGTGCCTCGACAAACCTTGCACCACAGTCATTGCATTTAATGACAGGCCGCCCTGACTCTTCTGATGTTCTAAACCGGCCACAAGTCACATAGAAGTGGTTGAACCAAGTAAACAGTGGCTCCTTGATTTTCTTGATGGTTACACCTTCAAACGCTTGGCTTGGAAATAATATATCCCTCTTATGTAGTGTAACTTCATTGCTAAGTCCATGTCATTAGGCTCGTGAACGATGTCGTTTCCTGTATATCTTCCTGGTCCGACTGAGGATAGTTTGATGTTGTAGATAAGGCCGCCTTCTTCCTTAGAGGAAACCATTTTTCAAAGAGAATTGGTTCTGAGTTTTGTTGGTGAGTGCTTGATGTGGCACCTGGAGAAGTTTTTCCTATGGGTACAGAAGTTCTGAAAATGAGAAAGGTGAACTCTGGTTGTGGAAGTTTTGTGAGCCACAAAATGTGTGTGTATATATAGAGATTAATCTTATGTACACTTTCGATGTAAATTTTTTTTTTTTTTTTTTACAAGAGCAAGTCTAAATGATTGATGCATTTAGTAGAAAACTAATACTTGTACAAATATAGAACATTTATCTGTAATAAAGACGTTGTGATGCTCTATAAACTTATTTAATAATCAATTTACTAGATTAGTACTCAAAACAAACGGTAATTCTATCTTACCCTTTTTCAAAAAATAGATCTACACGTACTCCATTCAAAGTTTCAAATTAGATTCTCTAACCAATTTTTTAGTATTTAACTGTATCTAACACAAAATTACGTTATATAATTATGAAACTATGTTATATCACTAAATAGAACCATGTAATTTTATATAGTTTTATATTGATACGGCATACTTTTATATTGGACAACACTAAATACAAAAATAAAAAATTAGACAGGAGATCTAGACTGCCAAAGTTTATATAAATATGTTTTTAATTCTTTGTACACTTGTTTATTCTGCAAAGGTACAATCACATGAAGGTATAATGTTAATCAACAAAAATGTACTCCAAAATTTCCTAAAATTGAATCATCCAAAATTTGCCTTCGTTCCTTCTTTGGTTACATGTACGAGTTGTTTCAATATTTTTGTAACTGTTATGAAAAAGTGTGGACCCCATTCCATTAAATTCTTGGTCGCTTACCTTTTTTTTTTTTTTTTTTTGAAGACTTGGTTGCTCAGCTTAGTAGGCAATTCAGAATAAGAAACTTTATAGTATAGTTTTCACATTAAATTGTTTAGAGCGACAGATCACCTTCTCTCAAATAATTACATTATTTAGATCTAAATCATATTTACAATTTGCTTCAAACTCTTTTCAACGTACAGAGATTTAGAAACTTTCTTTTTCATTATGTAGAATATAATTGCATCCTAAAATTCAGGCTGCAACCATAATCCATCTTCTTCTTATTTAAATGGAGCTAGCTAATGTTACCAAGATAGGAATGCCCCACGGCTCAGGTCAATCTTTCACAAAATAAGTAAATGTAGTCCATCGTTTCTTCCTTTATTTGATGAGTGATTTCAGCCGAAATTGACTCGTGTTTGTTGGTTACTTTTTTAAATTTTTTGTAATTTCTAGTGCTGCATTATTTGGAGAAAGAGGTAATGCTCATAAAAGTTGAAAATGAAATCATGTACATAATACCAATTTCAAGATAACAAGCAATATATTATATAACCACCGTCTACCAATAAGGTTCAAGATAGTGAAAATATGGAGGCAAAAACATTAGTTTAAAAGAAGAGGAAGAAATCAAAGACTAAGAACATGCTACACAAATTTGGACATTTGGTAATGGCAAATTCAAATATCTAGCAAGACACAAAAGCAGAAACATAAATATAATAGTTATTTTATTCTGGCATCAATTGAGATTTGTCATAATTATAATGACTTTTCACCTAAAATTTATGGGAAATGATGTCCACGTATGCTTTTAGCTTCTCAAGCACCCTCTGGTACTTTATCAGTACAAAGTAAAAAATTGTTACTTGAAGGGTGTGTGAGAAGTTAAAAGGTGTATATGAATATCATTTTGTAAAATTTATGAGGAGAATTATTCTTTGTTCATTTTCACAATAAATAAAGAGGGCGAAATTTTACACAATTTCTATAAAAGGCATCACTAGTATATACCTTGATACTGACATTTTTTAATCAAAATAAAAAGCATTTGATGTTTTCTTCGTCTCCCTAAAGTAGAGAAATTGGTTTCTTGAAAATAAATTTCAAAAAAGTCGATTTCATTTTGAATTTGGTTTGAAATAACCAGGCCTAGGAGGGGGGAAAAAGAAGTGGATTTTAAAAAGATCGTCTGCTTCATAATGTTGTGCTCAGAGAATTTGAACTAAAATGTAGGGAAAATAGATTTTAGTACTTTGAGAAAATAAATAAAAAAATACCAATGTGTGTTGTGTATGTATGAGTGTACACATTTTCAACATTAATGCCCTTCACGGAAATTTTCCAAAAGTTTCACTTTCTTAATTCATTACAAAACTTCCACCACTATTGTAAGATATATTTCCAAATTTATATTATACTTCTTTGTTGAATGAGTCATTGATAGTAATTTTAAGCTAACTTCTTGTAGGCATTAGTATCTTAATGATCCTTGTGTCACTGACGTGAAACTTGGAGTTATAACAACCTAAATTTAAGCATAAGAAGATGTGTTTCTGTAATAAAGAAAAGTATGGATAGTTTCTAACTATTTACCTGAATAAAATTGGCTCTGTTAGGGTTCACAGATTTTTTTTTTTAAATTAGAATATTCTCTAAATACGTTTTTCCATGAACTCTCTATTTTTCTAATCACATATGTACATCATATCTCAAAAATAGTTACAGTTTTACTTTTCTAAAAATAATTCTAAAAAAGAAAGTAAGCCAAACAAACCCAATATACGAGCATTTCTTGAATCACAAGAACCAAAAAAAAAAAAAAAAGATAAAGAAAAAACTAATAGACCAAGAAGTGTAAACCTGTGAGGTGAACCTTCTCGTGGAGGTCACAAGAAAGATATTACAAAGGAGAAGGTGGGTAAACAAATGAATGAGCACACAGTTATGGCGAATTATTGAGTGATGGCTATTCTTTCCATTTTATTGCTGTGGTGAAGTGGTTGTGTATAATTAATACTTGCATTAAATTGGATGATACAGCTGGAAATGTAATAGTTGAGAAGTAGCTGTTCATTAATAATTCCATTTTTATGTTGCATTAAATCTTTTCCAAGTATATATATGACTACTTATGATGAAGGGAAACCTTTAATTAAATTCTGAGTACAGGCAAAAATTTCTGATTCAAGAGAATTTGGTGTCAGATTTTTGCTGCAAAGTAACAACATAAGATGTTAAAACAGCTGGATCTGAGTCATATATATATATATATATATATATATATATATATATATATAGTGTGTGTGTGCGCGCGCAATGAAAACGGTGAGAATCAAGGTTTTTTGTGTAAATACCATAATATAAAGTTTTTCTACAATAATTCTTATCAATTAAGTTCTTCAAAAATGAAATATTTTCACTAACGCTGTAATTCTTAGCATTCACTAGAAATGTTGTCTTTCTTTCTTGTTTCTTTGAATATTTTAACTTCATAAGTGCTTAAATGGATTAAAAAAAAGGAGTAGAGCAGAAATATTGAAATCCCGAATTTCAATATATGTCTAATCCCAACCAGTCAGTTTAATTTAGTTGTTTTTTTTTTCTTTTTGGCTTGCCAATGGTAATTGTAGAAATGCAATAACTCAGACAGCCATTATATCCAGCATTTACAGAAATCCTCGTTTGCTGTCGATTTAGTATCTAAAGCCAACTTTTTAACACGTTCAATTCAGTGTCTAAGCCCAATCTATCAGTTTGACAAATACTATAAATTTTGTGCTTTGTGTTCATAATACTAGTGGAAAAAACTAGCTAAGCAGTGATAATAATGGCAATATATAACTTTTTATAGGCCATGATTTTTAACCATTTATCCTCAGAGACAATGAATTACCACCATCAAAGCATACAGTGAATGGAAACATAAAATACAAGAATTGAGTAGAATTCAAAAAAACAAAAATTGCAAATTTGACATGTTATTTAATATGCTCGAGTACTATAATTTTCACGTACAAGTTTCAAAGCCCGTCACAATAATTTGATTATGGTGTATAAATTGGTGTCTGCAAATTGCAGAAGCTATTGGCCATCCCTCTTTATCGATAAAAATTTTGGTGTGTACAAGTTGGTGAAGAGGACCATCAATGAGACATCTGAAGACAGGTGGAAGCAACACAGAAAATGGTCCTAAGAAGAATTTCACGTCTGTAAGTTTGGCCTTATGAAAGAAAGGTTTAGTGTAATGAGATTTGCTGCCCCCTCCCCCCCCCCCCCCCCCCCCTCCTCTCCTCCTCCTCCTTTTTTCTCTTTCCCTCTCACGGGTGTACTACAGACAAGGCATTGATGGTGGCAATAATACTTGTCCTCATAGAATGTTTGTTTAAAGAATTTGAAAAGTTTTTGAAGCAATAAGTTTTTCATGTTAAAGAGTTTGGACTTCCATCTCAAAATCAACTAACAATGAGCAGAATAGCCTATGAACTTTTATCAACTAGTTAAGAATATTTTGAGACCTTCGATGTTGGATTTTGTAACTAACAGTGTACCAATAGAGAAAAGGAATAACTCTACTTCATCACGCTAAACGCTCACAATGGCATATCATAAAATAGAACTTTGAAATCTAATTTACTTTGGATTGGATGTCATTCTTATGGCCATTTAGGAGAAGAAAAGCTTGAAATTAGCTGTTTTCGAAATTATCTTAGATAAAATACAAATGTGAAGTGCAAATTATTGTACACAGAAATGTTAAGAAATAAAATTGTAGGTATTCAATCAAAATCAATTTGCAATTTAGAAGCAAGGTTCGACACTTCTGGTTGCCACCATTAGTTTGATATGGCTTCTCCATTATTGTTAATGAATTGGCCACACTGTTATTGGTTGGTTCTTATGGAGAATCCAGCCCGAATTAGTATAAAAAAACATTCTTGATAAACAGACAATCTAACAAAAATCGAATAATTGGAGTAGTCACAATTCCATTTTAATTTTGTCTGCTTTTTGATTGGACAAAAAAATCATCTTCAAAGTGATAGGTGTCCAGCAAAACCCCATCGGTACAAAGTGCCTTTCATGCAGTACAAAAACCCAAAAAAAAAAAAAAATTTAATTCTACAACCAAGACAAACTTTTTCCATTTTTTACTTTTCTTGTAAAGATGTTGCCCAGCAAATTTTTTAAGCGAAATGGTCGGCCAATAACTCTATTTTATAGGACGAAAAAGATGTACATTCACATTAAGTTATTATTAGTACATCCATGTACAGAAATATATAATGCACCGCATAACAATTTAGGGTTCATTAAGTCTATACCAACCCTGAGACAAGCCTCATGAATATAACTGAACAACCCCTTATTAGAAACTGACAGCAGATTAGCTCAGTGCCCTCTCTAACCCCACAGAGAGAGAGACACACACATAGAGAGAGAGAGAGAGAGAGAGAGAGAGAGAGAGAGAGAGAGAGAGAGAGATTGATGCATTTGTTTGGTAACTTTTTTTTTTTTAAAAAAAATATTTTTCAACCACCTTTTCATTTTATACATACATTTATCAAAAAGAATCTTCAAAACTGTTATAATAATATTTTTAAAAAGCTCTCTAAGAACAACATTTAAACGAAATCTATATCTTTAGGTATTTAGTGTTAATTTGGTTGCTATCAGTACCGATGTTTTTAGGAAAAATTCTATGAAAGTTGTAGAGTTGCATTAACCCAATGAATAAAATAGAAATCACGGAAGTAGCTTAGGACAGATTTGTGTGTCAATTTATCACACTTTATTTGGCCATTGCCATGGATTTAGGGGCAAAAAAAAAAGCAAGAATATTAAAAAGAACATCACATGCTTGCTGTTTACATCCACTACCCTGCAGAATAAATGAACACATGACAACGTTCGATAACACTGAGTTAAAAAATGACAGATTAAGTCAGAAGGTCCAAAGATCGTCATGAATCATCAATTAAGTTTCTCTATGATTGTTTGAAAAATGGGGACCTCTGTTTGATGCCATCCCATTTTTTTAGGAACTGATTAATGAGAAGGAATCGAGGATCGGTGCCATCTGGAATATCGAGCTATACTTGACTTAAGAATCCTAAGCTCCTAGGACCGAGGTGAACCCTTGTATAGTCATTGTCGTTGTGGACTCAATTTTTAGTATTTGGTGAAATATGATTTTGGTTTTCCTTTTTTGTAAAATTCTGTTGTATGATATGTAATATTTACAACTTGGCACCTGTAAACGAATAGAGAGTCGAACGGTTAGATTTCTACGAATTTATTCCAAAGGTAGAAAGTTTAAATCTTACCCAGCAATATTTTTCTTTCTCAATTATAATAGTATAGATTTAATAATAATAAAAAAACAAAAATTGGCATTGGTTAAATAGCACCCTTCAAGTATCTTCCACTATCACCTTTGATATTGAAAATGAATTGAGCGTCGAGTAATTAAAGCTCTACAACTCTATTCCAAAGTCCAAAAATTCAAATTCTACTAATACCATTCTTCTCCCTAACGTAATAATATAAGTTTGCTCCAAAAAAAAAAAAAACTCTTCTAGTCAAATAATTTCGTATGCTGTAGATGTTTCATATTGCTTAAAAGGCCTGCATGGCATTTTTAGGCTGGAATTCTATGCACCCAAAATTAGCCCGACTGACAAAGCTGCATGTATAGCCCAAGCTCTACTCCCCTATAAAGCCACACATGGTAGAATTGCTTCTTAACAGGCTCCAAACTAGCTCAGCTAGAAATTTTAAAACATAAGAAATGACAAGCATTCAATGGCCCAAGTCATTAAACACTAAGTTAGACTGGGTCATATAGACATGGTACATTATAGACAACACGTGCATCTAAAGTTTAATTAAATGAATGAAACTACCTTTTCCTATTTCCTCTATATTATATTTCTAGATAATATTGTTTCTATGTTACAAATCAAAATTGTGGTGGATTTCTGAAGACCACATCTAAATAATGTCTCTTTCTCAATACTAGAAAGAGCGCTATGACATTGAAAAGAAAGCCGCAGAAGCTTACGCATTCCAAAACAATCCTCCTCTGGTTTCATTCGGAGCATTAATGCGTCATTCAAAACATTTTGTTCCTAAAACAGTCTGTTTTGAACGAAGTAATACCATTAATACCAAGCACAGGCAGGACACACCAGATAAGTGCTTGGAAAGCAATGCTATTCAGTTGATCCCTTTCGCAATGATGTTCACAATGCAATTACTCACATTCAACCCAAACTGCACTTCGGTGGCCCCATAGGAGAAGAATGCGGCTAAAAACCATAGTTCATCTCAAGGGCTGAGCATTGCTACACACTCAACAGACTGTTTTTGGACAGGTTTGCCGCCACAAATTGCTTCCAACAGATACCAATCAATAAGGAATCACATACGGCAATGCAACTACATCAGCTGATTCCATATGCAGAGCTTCAGACCAAACCTGCGGCTCCTCAGCAACACCAGTAGCACCTACCTTGTCGTTCCTAGAATCCCGGCTAGTAAACAACCACTCCTGGTCATCAAACTCAGACCATTCATCCATCTTGGGAACTGAAAGTACCTGGCTCAGATACTTCAAATCAGAATGGGGGGGTTTTTCTTGATCCTGCAGCAATTTGATCCACATCAGCAGTCACAGAAGATGACTTTGATTTGGTTGCAAGCAATGGTGAGGATCCTATTATACCATTTTTCCTGCCTTCATTTTCATCCACCCTAAGCATGGCAGCAACTGCCTGCCTATCAGAAGCAAGCAGGCTTGGAAATTGGCAAGCTTGTAACTTCCTGCCATTCTCTAGCACTTGGTGAGGATTTGGACGTTGCAGTTTATTAGACCTGACTTCAGTGTCTGTAAGGCAATTCAGACAAGTAATACTCAATTAGCCATTAACAAAGGTTAATTACAATTGCATATGCCTTCACAAATCAATTATTACAGTGGGATACATGGCAGGATCTCAAACTCCATGAAACCTAAATTTTAAAGTTGAAAGGAACTGTGAACCCCAACACCCCACAACCCACCCACCCACCCATCCCCCTTGGGGGGGCACGCTTCTCTTTCCTTATCTTTTCTCCTTCTCTACCCAAAAACATAAGGATTTTAGGGACAAAGTTCATTAATATCCGAGATCATTAGTATAGGTAAGGCATTCACATGGAAAATGCACATGCTATGCCAACCAAATACAAGATGAAGTTTCATACTGCAAAGAACTCACCATGTAGAAAACCATTTATGTCAACATCTTTTCTTTTCTTATGATTTCCAACATTAGCATTGTTGGGGACGTCCAAAGACAGAGATGCGTTTTTGTTATCAATAATACCAATGAGGCCACTCCTACTATCATCCTTTGATTTTTCCAGGTCACTTCTCTTGTGCTCACCTTTCTCCTTCACCTTCTCCTTTTTCCTCTCTTTGTCCCTGTCCTTGTCCTTCCCATGGCTTTTCTGATCCCTGTCTTTGTCCTTCTGTTTGTCTCCCAGTACATCATATGCTCTTTCTTTTGTTTTCTCTTTCTCTCCCAACCTTCTCCCATCATTTTTCTCCACCACTTTGGGAATTCCTTCACCTTTACCTTTGGTTGTTCCAGAAAGATTATGAACCATCGAGTTTCCACCAATATATCCTTGCCCATCCATCTTCTTATTATCAAATTGTTTATCTCTACTTTTGCTCTTCTCTTCAGCCAAATTGCCAGGATTTCTGACTGCAAAAGACTCATCGTCCCTTTTCCTGTCCAGGCTGGAGAATTTCTCAACCAACTCATTCCCAGTAGTCTTCTTTTCCACATTAATCCTCCAGTCCAACTCCTGAGCAAATTTTGATTCTTCAGTATTCCTAGCAAGAACGTTGCTTTGAACAGTTCTGTCTCCATTCTGACCACAAGACTGAGCAGTATGGTTCTTTTCCTCTGCAAAGTGACTATTATCTTTTCCACTTTCTGCCTTGAGCTCCTCCAATCCTTTAGCCTCGGAAAGCCCAGTAATTTTGCTTGTTTCCGAAGTGCTGCTTTTATCTTTGTCTTTGTGCCTTTCCTTCTTTTTCTCCTTATATTTATCTTTTTTGTCTCTGTGTTTCTCTTTTCTGTCCTTTTTGTCCCTGTGTTTGCCATCACTTCTCTCTTTATCCTTTTTTTCCTTTCCTTCTCTCTTTTCTTTGTCTTTCTTCTCCTTTTTCTGTTTCTTCTCTTTCTGCTTGTCCTGAAACGCACAAGAAATTTGGAACATCAGACATTATATACAACTACACCACACTCAACTGTAAAATGTATAACAAACGCAAGCAACATTTTGATTTGTGCAAGGGAGAAGACGAATTTAAAAGTACCCAATACATTTCTTGAAGTTGACAGGAAAATTTAAATCACTCTTTAACATATGCCCAGATGATAAAATGCACAAATATGACATCAAACAAAAGGTTCTAGTATTTAGGACCAAGTATCTCACAAGGATATCAACACATTTTGGTACATGGAATCCCCAACAAAAGCTTTATTTTGACCAATACAACCATGTAATAAGCTGTAAATTACAAAATGTGAATTAGTACATAGAAATCTCTAAAGAAAATAAAGGCAACAGGGACAGCTCAACTAAGCCGTCCACACTACTATCTACTGTAAAATTTTATCTTCAACAAAGATGTGTAATACTAAATTAACAAGGACATTTTTGGAATACTACAAACAACATGAGCTTCAGATACTTGAGCCACTGGATTGGGCGAATGGGTAAGTTGACACTAGTTGCATGAAGATGTTATTTTGTGGTGCTTGAAGTGGGGAGTAAGAAGAGTCCTCTACTCAAACAAGTATTAGAATGTTCAACAGTCAGCTCCTACTTCTGCAATAGGGATTTATAATCACAAAATATTTCTTCCACAAATTGTTTTTAGCTCAATCAAATAAAACAATTTACAATAATTTAATGTGTGAACTTAAATTCATGGAAAAAGTATCAATTATGCAAAGCCACAAACCATAATACAGTTCAGACAAATTTACATTTTTAGCATGTAATATTAAGTAGAATATGAACCAAATAATAATTTAACTTTAGCCATTTTAGGAAAAGGAAACAGTAAAATAAGCATTTAGGGTCCATTTGGTTGTATGTAAAATATTTTCCTTAGGAAATTATTTTCCTAAGAAAATATTTTACATGGAAAATGTCATTTTCCCTACAATTTTCCAGTGTTTGGATGACAATGTGAAAATTTTTTAATATAGAACTTTTTTTATTTTTTTAAAATTTTTTAATTATTATTATTATTAGTTAAAAAGACTAATAACAATTGTAACAAATGTTTGACAAGTAATTAGAGTTAACTATATATTATTTTGTTTATAATTAATCTTTAAAAAATATAATGGTTAAACATATATAACTATAATTATATTACTGTGGAGCCCAAGATGGTTAAAAAATTAGTTTGGTAATTGAAGTTAGAAAAGTAGGTACTTAAGGTTTAACACTACTCCTGAACTCCTAAGAAAACAACTTACACTCAATTAAGTACGTAAGTTATTTTCAGTCAAAGGGAGGAAAATTGAAAAATATTTTACACAAGAAAATATTTTCTTGTGTTTGGCACTAAGAAAATATTTTCCAAGAAAATATTTTCAGTCCAAACAAACAATCCCTTAAAGCAAGCTAATAAACAGATGCATAGCTTACTTTCTGCACCCCGCCGCCCAGGCAGGGAGGGGGGTGGAGGGGGAGGTTAAAGTAGCAGCAATATGAAGGGCAGCAACACTCCTAAAAAGTAGAAGCAAGAGCAGTCTAATAATCACCCGGTTTGTGATTTCAAGGTCAAGAAACAACCACCGAGTTAAAAGGTACTTTAAACCAATGCTAGTTCTCCCTTCTCCATCCTGAGGGTCAAGTTCTCTGGATGACAAAAGTTGACAAATAAGCAAGCCATGCAGAATCTCTTCACTAGCTAAATAGAACAGAATACTATTGTCCTGCCGCTACATCCATGGATCATCAACAGCAAAACAAGAAAACCAGAAGACAAAAATTAACAAAGAATAACAATATATATCCAGCCACGAAAAGAAACTAGTAAAAAATGTTAAAGAAAATTTCTTATATCAAGAGCCAATTTAGCACATCAAAATTATGTTACATCAGTCATTCAGTGATTTTAGTATTTGAGAATTGTTATTTCAATCATCCACATACAAATAAAACCTAAACAGCAATCCTCCTGCGAACTGCCATGATAACAGGTGAACTCCATAGAGAACAGCATCAACAATTATGTTTGAGAAAAGGGTAAAAATCATGCAGACACATCTACTGGTAAATCAGTGAAAAACTGGACTTTAGGAAAGATCTTTTGACGAAGATAACATTAAGAAATTATGCAATTTCTTTAAAGATCAACAGGACAAGCATCCAACAAAATTCAGGCAAAAATAGTGGCAACTCTTTTTTTTTTTTTTTTCCCTTCTTAAAACAATGGTTATGTGCAAACTACGATAAAAGACTTTGGGGTTGGACCAGGTCCCAATTCAAAGGCAATGAAGAAGGGTAGAATGAGGTATGAATGGAAAACTCTCAGTTCTCTTCCAAAAGGGGTTTGTCTGAAATAAGATGCAGAATCAATGAAGTTGAACCACAAGTATTTACATATTTATTGGCAAAACAATCACGTGTCCTAACCATATATAATGTGCTACTATCAGAATATGCCTATCCTACACCATATGAACAGCTTGACATATCTATATCCCAACAGAAGAAAGGTAAAAAGTTAAGCATTAGCAACTAGCATTTCAGAAGTCAGATCCACATATGTGCTTGTACAAAATTACACGGGTCCATATGACTTGATCAATGTCTTCAATTTTATCAGCAGTCCACGTGAACTCCAATAATACCTTTCATATGCCCAATAGACGTAAGCTAGTTGTTATTATGGCTTCACTGTGTTTGTGTACTATGAAGAAAGAAGCACAACCAAATTCTATATGAGAACTAAACAACAACTTAAATTCCTTCTTTCCTAAGCAAGGCAACAACCAAGCTGATGTAATCATGATTGCAAGTGAATTCAATCAACCAAGAACAGGGGAAAACAGAGGAGCATCCAGTATTAGCAGATCAATCAAGCTGATGTAATCATGATTGCAAGTGAATTCAATCAACCAAGAACAGGGGAAAACAGAGAAGCATCCAGTATTAGCAGATCAATCAATGGGATATAAGTTTCTTTCTCTTTATATAAATTTTAATCAGGGAAAGATATACTAGGAAGCTCAAATGTAAACTGGGTAATTTAAATTTTTAATCACATGCATGTAATATGTGAAGAACACAATCCACAAACACAAGCACCTAAGGGAAGTCCAAGATGCAGAAATACATATTTACCTTATGGAAGCATGCTATATTTTAGGACACTTCTATGCTACAGCTTTATGATCTTCTACAGATATTTATATTTGGAAACGATAAATCATACACAAATCGTTGAAAACCTTAACCCATCTCAATATCAACAAATTTGGTTCAGATGGAGCTCTACCCAGATCCCTTATATTTGTTGTACTTGTTTGGCTTTCAAGTTATCATTTCAAATCCTTAGCAGAGGACTTGCTGTTTATAAATCTGAAACTCATGAACAGATCAGGTGACCTTCCATATTGAGATTCATACATAACCAATACAAAACAGTCCACGCCTTCCCTATAAGCCAATGATGGACTTTGATGCTTGAAACATGGATTTCATACCTTGGACAAAACCTCTAAAATTAAAGGACAAAATTCAATTTAAAATCTAAAGAGCTTTTCTAATGGTTAAAAATCCTTACACAGATCCATCCACTATATACATGATAGTTTCTGGGAGCCATGGGGAATTTCAGTCCTTTAATATATGAGGTTGCAGTCAAAGATTTTTCTTATCTTATCCACATCTGCCCTATTTAGTTCCCAAAAGTTGCAAGTTCTATGAAAAGGTCAAGATAATATGTCCTTCAGATCAATATGTCATTTGCTTGTGAACATCAGAAAGCTAATATTAGAAAGGCAAGGGTCAAGACTCAAGCAGTATAAACAAGCCACTAGTAAAAGATAATTGTTGTAAACAGTAGAAAACATTAAATGCATGTAATTAGGCATGAGCCAGAGGCACCCATTATTTATTGAACACTTAACTAGTAGCAACATATTCAATAATCCATTAAGGAAATTCAAATGCATCATTTAGTCTATCAAGAAACTGAAGGCCCAAGAGCAATTAAACAAAGATAAACAGTTAGCACCACACGCATTCAGACATAGGATAAAATTCATTGCATGCACAGACATATAGCAAAGTTCATCTAGCAATGCTTCAGAAAGTTCGTTAGTTTCAGAGTTTTCAAGAAATTTAACTCTCCAAGTGTTTGTGTATAGTGTAAATTGTATAACATCAAATAGTAGAAAGAAATTCACATCCAAGATGAATATAATCAAATTTCTCTTCATTATGAAAGAGGCAGCCATATAGGCATGCTTCCCTTTCAGTATTCTTATTCTATAACATTTCGTTTCATATTTTAGGTAGCAAAGTTCTTGAATGCATAAACCAAAGCCAACAGGTAATCTGTGAAAGATTAACCTATATTCACACAGACATGGCATGAATCCTTAAGTTCCTCTCGTCGTATGCTAAATCATTGCAGATTATGATCCCGGAAAACTTGAAGAAAACAAGCGCGCTAATGATTAAGCGGATATGGGCACATTTCTCTCAATGTAACAACATATTGCCTACCCATTCACCTACCTTAAATAATTTGATTCACTTTCCAGTAGTGTGGTTTTCCCCCTCCGTCTCCCTCTAAAGTAGTATGATTCCCCCGTCCTTCTACCTCTAAAGTAGTGTGATTCCCTCACCTTTATAAAGTAGTTTGATCCCATCCCCCCCCCCCCCCCCAAAAAAAAACAAAAAAAAAACCAGAAAAGCACCAGCCTTTCTCTCTCTAAGTAATGGATTCTCAGAAGCATAAAGCTCTAGCAAGAATCTTTCATCTAAAACGGAATGATCAATTAAATGATAAATTAAATGGCATTAAGACAATGAAAGAATTATGAATCCATTAAATAAAAATATTTATTACAGACAGCCCAACTTTTAGGCCAGCATTAAAAGCCAGAAAATTTGGAAGTCATATCAAAAATTTGCAAGATACTAGTTAGATAATTCACAAATAGTAAAGCATTCTAATGTTTGATTACTTTATGTTTGGTTAAAGAAAAATTCCATGCTGAAATCATTCCACGTGTCAACAAGAGCCTAGACTTTTTATACCAACATCCGCATAACACAAGAAGTCATAGGCAAATAATACACCCAAATGGCAGTGCCTAGAGAATAGAAAGATTTACCTTCTGCAAAGAATATAGGCAAAAGGACAATACACCATTACGATATAGTTTAATCATGAAAGTAATTAAATATAGCAGCACCCCGTCAAAAAGAAAAAATCAGCCTGATTCATTCCAAATCCAAAGCATAACCCATCTTCCTAGGAATTTTCTTAAGCTAACATTCTGCTCGGAAGCACAATAGTACAAGGCCCTAAGTACAACGGTATTAACTTCTAACCGATGGGAGCTTATATTCACAGAACCAACTTCATCTTATTATAAGTTATAAACTTAGCCCATTATCATTTGATGTTATGGCTCAAACTCCTTAATTCTCATTAATCATACAACATCCACCATACCTACCTTTCAATGCGACCACTATTTTTGATGATCGAATGCATCTCAATACCCAATATTTAGTGAACATATAGCTTTTAGAAAATGAAAATAATCTTGCATCAAACAGAGATGTCAGTAACAGTCAAATAAGAGATTGGTATTATTTTATCTTATATTTTTCTTTATTTCCTTTGGATTGGTAAAGAGACGCATATAACAGAAATGAATACTAGTCAGGATTTTGAGAGTTACATCGAAATGGATGTGGATTAAAGAACAAACCTCTTTTAGTACACTTGAATCTTCGGGTTTAAGCTTCTTTGTATATCCTGGCGGCGGAAATGGGAAGCAGCGAGACATCGCACAAAATCCTACAATAAGCAAAATCAGCGTCGAGGAAACAATATGCTTTAATTACTTTTCCACAGCAATGTTCCAATAAGGGAACGGGCCAGCGAGTGTATTGTCCATGCACCATGACACTACTACATTCATTTCAAGTTCAGTATTCCTCCATGAAGTCCTTTCTCTCACTCCACAACCTCGAACTCCTTAACTCCACTGCACAAGTAACACCCTTCACAACCGGAATATACGCTTTCCACAGCGTCAACAGACTTATACAAAGATTACTTTGACTTTAAAGCTCAAACCAACTCACTATGTCAACTAGAATTAGTGATACGTAATACCACAGATCTATAGCAACAATAACTGATACTGACTGTCTCCACAAAAGCTAAGTTAATCCTTACTTCCTTTTGACTAAAAATGATCAGATGCGGTAAAAATTTCTAGTGCTTCGGCTCTTAAAATCTACCACACTAACTCACCTTCACCGAAATGCAGAGCTCACAGTCGAACAATAGTTATACAAATAAAACACGAGCATAGAATACAACAAACTAAAACAGTCTAAAGGAATAGCTTCAGCTTATATTAAGTTAATCCAAAAGGTTTACTGATGAATGAAAGTTTCGCACTACAATTTGATTTTCTGACTCGTATATTAGGCCAACACTTATCAAACATCACCTCCTTCACTTCACTGCCCAAACCCAATTCCAAAACCATTCCCTACCCAGCAAAACCAAGATAATATACAAAGAAAATACTTAAAATCCAGCTCAACTTAACCCGATACTAGTATCTACAGTCTTCCTCCATTCCAACCCAGTATTCAATCAAGTTTGACACCTTCAAAATCTCAATATCACAGCCCAAATTCGCGAAGCCGAATCTCGAAAGGGGTAAATCAAACCTCACTCTACTAAATACAACGATCCAACTGATTACCAAAAACTTCCAAATTAAGCCACGGAAATGAAATCCCAGATTGCCCAGCTGCGTCTCCCGAGCTCACCCTTGCTGATCAAAACCCTAATTTCAGCTGCCCAGTAACCGATCAGATTCGAAAACCCTAGAAAAAATCCACAAAAAATCCCCAGTTATTCCAACAAGAAATCCCAAAAAAAAAAAAAAAAACTAATACAACTCCTTAAAAACCTAATTTTCCAATTCAAAACTCAAACAATTTTCAAAACACAAAATTCCTTTTTACACGGAAATAAAAAAAAGAAGCCGATAAAAACAAAGTAAAAAATGCCCCAGTAAATGTGATCAGAAATGGCATTTTTAAACAATTCCAATTAAAATTCATTTTCCCACTCAATTGCATAATCAATCCCATCAAATTATCATTTTTTTTTTGTTTTCTTCAGAAAATTAATTACCTTCTTGTGTGGAAAGTGAAGAAAAGAAGAATAATTTAGTAATAACAACAAAAACCCATCTGTCTCTCAAATAAATAAAGCTATATTAGTAGAATTAATGGTGGAATTTTTGCAGTCATGGGGGTTTTTCTTCTGGGTCGAGAGAAATGTGAAAGGAGAAAGAGGAGGAGCACTAGTAGTGTTAACAGTACAAAGAAGAAAAAGAGAAATAAGAAAGGGGGTTTTAATTTTTGGGGGAAGGGGGGATGGTTTCGGGAATTACACGCGAATTTGGACAGAAGGGAAATAAGTGAGGGATCGACGGGGGACAGGGACACCTATACAAGTGAGTGCTGACTCCTCTGCTTGCTGGTAAAAAAAAAAACATATATATAATAATCGAAAAATAAATTGGGAACGAATAAAACATTGAGCAATTTAAGCTCTATGACACTATTTTAGAGGTTGTGAATTTAAATTCCACTACTACTAATTTTTCTTTCCTTCCTCTTATTATAATAGTGTAAGTCTTATTGAAAAAAACGAATTGAAATTAGTACTCACATATTCAACATTGGAATATTGCAAGGATATGCACAAATTATTCTTTAAAAATATAATATTTATGGAAGTTTAAAAATATTTTTAATTGATTTTTTTGGTTGCATACATGTTTTTTTCTAAAAAGTTTTACACGAGAGCTATGGCAACATTAAAAAAAAAAAGGAATACAATAAGTTAATCGACAGTTAAATCAAGATCAGATAGATAAGAGTTCAATTAACATGGGTTCCTTAATTAATTATCAAAACTTGTTCGTCAAATTGATTCAATGAGGAAAAGAACTTATACAAATAGACAGATCATGCAATTTGCATATTTATTAAGCCAAATTTAAATATAATTTTAACCTCGTTAAGAAATTTAAATTAAGTTTATTACTATGGTCTCTGCCTCATTTATACAAATGTTTATTTTATATAAATAATTAAGGAAATAATAATGAAATAACAAAAATGTCATCAACTTATCCGCATTATGGAATTGTCAACATTAAAACTCCCTAACAAAATTGATAAGAAAGTGTTGAAATATGAGAAAGGACTGAATGCAAAAAAAAAAAAAAAAAAAAGGCATGAAGGAAAAATCCCACTCGCATTTCATCCGCGTGCAATATAAACTCCCATAGTTTTTTTTATTCTAAAATTGCGAAACGCAATTTCTCTGACGATTCTTTTGGTCAGACAAGTGTGCAACTGTCTGCGTGATGATCTAATTGGTGGTGACAGCTGGTGTCTACGGTTGCTTGTACTGGATTATTCTATTTTACTTGAGGCTTTGGAAGGAGAGGGAATTAATTTTTTTTTTATTGGTATCAAAAATTGAATGTTTTATTCATTAGTATAATATTTTATCATCTAGAAAATGTTACTATCAAAAAATCAAGATGGTATGTTAGAGCACTTTGTATGGATGACTATTTTTTGCGTTGGTTTTTAGTTTTAGAAATTCTTTTTGGTAAATTTATATGTGAAATAAAAAATTAGTTTGGGAAACGTGATTAAAAATTTTTAAAAAATATTTATTAAAAAAACTTTAAAAAAAAAAAACAGATTGTTGCACTAGTGATAGCTTTTTCTTTTATTTTATGAGTAATATTTCTGATTACTTGCATGGATTCTGTTTTAAGAACATAAGAAAAAAATTATAATAGCATTAGCAAGCATTCAATGGTGATACAATAGTTCTATTTACTAGTCCTTTTCAACTCAGTTACCAAACACTAAATGGTAGTTAATCTCATCCTTATCTTGTCTATCCTAGAAGGGAAATTCTCTTCAAATTTGTTTAGCTTTTTTTGGGAATTGCAGTTTTGTTACTCGATATATGTTGCCTAATATATTTTTCTGTATAAGCCAAATGATACCGAATTAAGTAACCAATCTCAGTTTCACAAGTATATCTCTAATAAGCCAAAGATGTACTTTTAGTACAAAGAGCAGGAGGAGTTTGTGTGACAAATCTAGCATGCTTCAACTTGGGACACTTACCAACTTGATAAATCACATTTACTTATGAAAATGTGATGATTGTAGAATTCAAATTATTTATGATCTATAATTATTTACTTAAATGTATCACTTCAGTTTGAATAAAATCTCACAACCTTGACGAAAATTTTTACCTTTGTCATCCTTGATCAATATATTGTGTAATCAGTAAGTTAAGAAATTCTGAATATTGCCAATTTGCAGGTATTTCTTACGTTACAAAAAAGTCAAATTATTCTATTATTTATGGTGCAATAATCGTTAAACATTATCAAACACACAACATGATTTATGTAAGATAGGATTTTGATATTTCTAGGTAAGTTTTATGAACACTAGAAAATTTTGTGTATTAAGTGGATATTTGCTCAAAAAAGAAATAATAATTTGATTTGATGGAAACTTTTGCTAGCCATCTATGCGTGGAGCTCAAGTGGTCGGGACCCTTCTTACCATTAAATATTTGAGTTGTAAGAGCGTAAATATAGCCATTATCATCACGAGAATATTATAGTTCTCAAAAAATTGTTTGCAGAATTTCACTACTTAATTAAAATAATTTTTTTTTATTAATAAGTTATCCTCAATTACATGTTAAAAAAATACTTTTTGGTATTGAATAACAATAATTACACTAACCCAAAAAAAAAAAAACAATTAAGAACCACGTGACTACATGACCTATATGCATTTGTGAAGCGACTTTGCTAACTGTAATCAAGTTGTGTTACATTGGCACTTTCAGTATTTAAAAAAAAAAAAAAAGCACTAATTTACAACATTTTGCGTGTGCCAAGCATAACATGCAGAACGGCATGCTTCAATTAGCTCATTTCTTTACTAATAAAATCATTCTAGTATTTATTTCACCCAATTAATTATTTCAAGATTTTATTTAAATCATGATTTTGTTTTCTTTTTCTTTAGCTGTGTTACGAGAATAATTCCTTTCTCACAATTTTTTTTTCTCTGCATACTATATTGAAAATTTAAAGAACAATTTACATATTTAAATTTCACTAATTGGAAAACCTATTTAATCTATTCGCAATTAAAAGAACCATTTCTTGGGGGCATATGCTTGTTAGCAGATGTGCTTATTTGAAAACTTATAATATATTTTTTAATCATTTTTTATGAAAAAAAATATTTAAATTTATTACAATAATATTTTTAAAAAATATTTTAAAAATAACTATCCAAACACAGCATAATTTTAAAACATTATGGCGGCATACTTTAAAAACATTATAATGTTTCGCGGTTACCACCCGGAAGGAGTTGGCGCGTTGCGCCAGGGACAGCTGTGAAAAGGAGTTTTACGCAGAAAAGCCATTTAGCTGGATTGAGCACATATGGGTTGGTTCCCTTCCCAATATCTCAATACAAGTTCTGATCTTCCACGTGGCACCTCCCCACACTGAATACTACTTAATCTCCGCTATACACGTGTCTATGTTTCATTTTTTTCTATTCTTCTCACCCACTTTATTTTATTGCAGTGACGGAGTTGTGTCTGAATGAGTCGTGCTCAAGTAACTCGTTTAAATAAATGAATTGAGCTCGAATAAAAACGTGTACGGTGTGATGAACTTGCAAACAATTACCTCCTCTAATACAACACTTAAAATGAACAATTTAGATAATGTGCTATCCAAAACCTAGAAAAAAAATCCTACAATTTGTATATGTAATTACTTACATGGGTATGAAATTTATTTCTTCTCACAAAAGTTATGCAGGTTCAATTGAGCTTGATTTTAATAGTGACGTCATCACCAGGTTTCGTAGGTGTAAGGATAAATTTGGATTAATGACATAAGGATAAATACAGGTTTGAAAGGTATGAAGTTATATCAAATTTGAATACTAAATATTACTTGCGCATTGAGGAAAGTGCTCTTCACAACCTTCATGTGTTTTGTTAAGTACTTATATTTTGGGCAAAAACTGATAATTTTTAATTATATTAAATATAAAATGAACCTGGTGTGATTATTCAAATGTTGTCATGTTTAAAGAAATTCTTTTTCTCTACCATCCATGTACAAGTGGTTGATATTTATTGACAAGTATTTATCACGTGTCTAAAAATGTTTTCCACTACACAAACGTTTGAACAATATGTTCAATATAGTCAAGCCTTATCGGAAACTAGATTCCACTAATTTACGGATACAGACATAAAGGTTTAGGTTTAGGATCGACACTTCGACAATAAAAGACAATTTATGAGGCTAAAGATTGTTAATTTTAAAAGGATTGATCTTGATATGACATGTTATGTATGAATTCTTTATAATATAATTTTACTACATCGTGAACCATATTAAATGTTTAAGGTTTTTTTTTCCCCCTTCAAAATTTAGGGATTTTTTTCTTTTCATTTATTATTTTTTTATTATGAAATATGGTTCGATGGTATGAACTTTGCACTTATACATAGGTAGCTCATACGTGGTATCACCCACGAAGGGGTTTTAGATTACTTGCTTAACAAAGTTTTATCTATTCCACATTATTTACAGGAGAGGACGAGCATGAGTAAGTATATGAGCCATTTTGTGAAGATTGGGTCTGATGAATCTTAGGGTGTTTGATAGACTAAATAAATACTTAAAATTAATTGATTCAGATGTTAAATACATTAAGATTGTTTGAAAATCTAAAATAGATTTTCTTAAGCAGTGTGTCACTGAAAATCTAGGCAAGACGTAGTACAAAAAATAAGTGATATTAGTTGCATTTATCACTTAATACGTACCAAACACGCTCAAACGTTGAGGTTTAAATAATATATTTACATGACAAATATAACCATATAAAAAATACATTTTATTTCTATCCTTCTTTTCCTCACCCCCTCATAGTTCCTTCGTTGTCTCCCTCACCCCCTCATAGTTCCATCGCTCTCTTTTCCCTTTATTTTTTCTCGACATAAAGCATAATTTTACATCAAACTTCTCTCTATTTATCTGTCTCTGTCTGTAGTCTAAGGGTACGTTTGGTTCATAGAATGACACGAGAATTGGATAACTAATCCCATGCCATCCGATGTTTGGTTAGGTTTTTTAAGTAGTATTAGTAATTCTATTTAATTAACATAATCCCTCATTCATGGGATAAAATAATCCCATGGGAGGTTGATATTAATAATCCTGGGATGAAGCATTGGTGGGATAAAAAAATTTTAGACAAATTTAACCCTAGCCTACAAAATAAAAACAAAAAATAATCTGCCGTCTTCTCAAATCCTCTCTCTTGGACTCTCAAATCCTCTCTCTAGGACTCTCAAAATCAAAAGTACAATTCCATCTTTTTTCTTTCAGCAATTATTTTATAAAATATTTTATTGTGATCGAATCATTTATTTTATTTTTCTTCATATTTAGGGGTGAAAATTTTCGACATGACACGAACCTAACACGAAAATAATGAGTTTGGTTCAAAGCTTGGCGAGTTTGGGTCGGACCTAATTGACCCGCCAAACAAACAGGTCGGGTTTGGGTCAGGTTGACTCATTTGATCAAAAAAAATAACTTCACATTAGGGAAGTTTTTCATGTCAAACGGGTTGACCATGCCAACCCATTTGACTCGAAAAACTTCCTAATAATGGCATGTGAAATTTTTTCTCGGGTTTAACGGGTCAACTGGTAAACCCGTTGCAGGTTATATTTGGGTCGACTCTCCATGGGTTAGCGGGTTGGGTTCGGGTCAACGAGTTGTCTATTATATTCAGGTCTCAACTCGACCCGCTAATCTGAAACCCGACCCAATTGCCACCCCTACTCGTATTACTATTATTTTGTTAGTTCACAAAGTTTTCAAGAATTACCAAATAAAAATAAAAATTTATCTATTTCCATATTTATATTTTAGCATAACATAATTCTTGAAATATTATTTGAATATATATTGAATTATCAAATAAAAATAATTATACAAATGTAGGGGTAATTTAGTGAATAAAATAATAATCATGTCTCTAACCAAACACCATATAGATCTATTTTCTAAAAAATCTCACCAAATGCATAACCAACAAAACGCTAGATTAACGGGATTGTAAATCTTTGGATGAGTCATCTTAGGATCTATAATTCTAGGATGAGTTATCCCATCTCATCTTGTTTGCCAACCAAACGAACCTTAAAGGTATGTAAACATGATCTTATAATATTTACATGTGTATATATCTCTTATTTCTACTCACAAGAACCAAATAATGATGGATTCTTGAGAAAATAATTTAAATTAGCCCAAAAAAAGTAAAAAATAGCTAAAAAAAATTGTTGTTTGTTGGTAATTTATTATGGTCGAGCCTCAACCTATTATCACTATGAGGATTACTTGTGCATCCAAATAAAAATAGTTCTAAAAAATTGATATGGCATTAATAACCCATTAATGGCAGTTCTTAAAGCATTGGAGCATTCAGATGGACCAAGTATTAAAGAATGTAACATACATCTAAATAAGATGAAAAAAAACTAGATGTAAAGACCAACCATATATTGCAGCTACTTGTATTTGAAAAAACTAGATGTAAAGACCTACTGTAGACACCAAGTTTTGACACACCATTTATTTTCAAACATGGGAGGGTCATGTTTGCACTTTTGTGCCAAATTTTAATTTTTCAATAATTTGGAGGGTAAAATAGTAATTTTATCTGTAAATATTTTTTTTCTATTAGCTTTTGGGGGGTTTTTAAATTCATATTTTTACTTTTATGTGAATTTGTTAATTTTTTATAATTTTTTTGGATTCAACTAGTATTTTTTATATTTTTACCATCATGAGGGCAAAATGGTAATTTCGCCCCGCGAATATCATGTTAGCTCATTTTTAGTTCCAAATTCATTTTTTATTATTCTTTAAGCATGTTTTTAATTTTTATGATTTTTCAGAGATGATTATTATTTTTTCTGTGAATTTTCATTGCCCAAGGGCAAAATCGTCATGTTACAAATTAAATTCATTTTTCATAAATTTTGAGTCAAAAATGTATTTTTTAGTGTTTTAAGCTTATTTGTAACTTTTGATAATTTTTTGAGGTCAATAGCTATTTTTCTGTGAATTTTTGTCATCTAAGGGCAAAGTTGTCATTTCACATTCCAAACTCATTTTTCACCAATTTTTGGATCCCAAATTCGTTTTTAGGTTTTAAGCATGTTTCTAAGTTTCTAACTTTTTTCGGAGTGAATTAGTGTTAATGAATTTATTATTTACATTTTTCTTGATTTTTTCATTATTGTGAGAGAATAAATTTTTTAAGGATAAAGTTGTAATTTTTAAAGTCAAGGGCATTTTGATCTTTTAATGAAAAAACTCTAAAACACACCATGATTTTATCAAAACACACGCAAAACACCTAAGAACACACACTAAGCCGCCACTTTCATGAGCTGATTCACTGTTCATTGTCTTCTTAAGAGTTGTACGGCACTGTTCATCATTCATCAACTACTGTTCATCTTCTGCAGGCTTCAAAAGGTAAAATCGTAAGCAATTTTTATTTTATTTTTTTACTCTTATTATGCGAATCTGATTATTATATGTGTTCATTTGGGGATTTTGATACATTTTTTTTTCTTTCTTCTATTTCTTTTTTCCTTTTATTTTGATTTCTGTATTCTGTTCTTGTTCTATAAATCTATGTTTTCTGGGTTTGGTTCTTCCTATATTTCTGGGTTTTTCCTCTGTTCATCATTCAACCGCCCACCGTCAATTTCTTCTACCACCAACTCCACCAGCTTCAGCTTTCTCCAACCATCATCCGTTGCATAATCTCAATCAACCAGCCCAGCCCCAAGACCACTAACTCGTTGCCAATCCCAACCTCGCAGCCTCCATCCACCACCCTGTAGCAATTTTTCCCTGCCAGTTACACAACCCCAAACCCAATTACCAACAGAACACACCACCATCATAATAGCTGCCTTTGTTACCTGAAAATAAGGAACAATAACAAAACAAGAAAAAGTCTCAGTCTCCAAAATAAAACCAGAAGCCATGAAACCAGCCTTGCTCCACCAAATTACACTCGACAATCCAGAATCAACAAAAAGCCCTTCCCAATCAATCAGAACCACAAATCAGTCCGACACCCATCACACAATTAGAACTGCATACACATAATTACATACTTCATACACACACCACTCTCGGTTTGCTCTAGATTTCCATAATTCACCACCATTACAACACTCCTTCACTCCAATCATATAAGCTCACCATTCCCCTACTACTTCCTCTCACCTCACAGTCATCAGAGCCACCCCATCGCCACCAAGCTTCACAGAACAAATTAAAATTCATGGTCTATCCCCTGCCAATATTACCACACACACACACAGAGTCACAACGCGCACACAGTCACATATACAGACAGCCCAAACACACATTTACACACACAGACACACCAATCAGCCCCGGTAAAACGCAAAACTATCACCAAAATCACCATCCTAGCCACCAGTCAGCTTCATCCCCTACCAAACTCCATCTTCACTGCTTGCAGATCAACACTCAAACCAATCCCAAACAATCCCACCAAAGCAGCCCCATCGTAGCCTCAAATCGCACTCAATCAGCCCACAGATATCCACCGAAACACCACCACAGCACCATCATCAACATCCACCTCTGCGACCAGCGGCACAGCCTCCAATTTGCATCCAAGCTGCGCCAATCCAATCCCAAAGCACCAGAATTTCAATCACCAGATAACCATTACTTCAAACCAAGCTATTGCCGCCACCCACTTTCGCCTCTAATCAATCCCCATCACCTTCGGTCAGTCTCGAACTGCCCCAATTTCACCCAAACTCACCTTAATCTCTCCACCACCAATCTTCTCCAACCATCACTACCACACCCCCCCACCTCCTTTGCTCGGAGGAGCAATTGATTTAGGGAAAGGGTGTCTGATGGTTTCAGGGAGGAAAACAGAGACGTAAGAGTGAGAGCAAAGAGAGAAAGAGATAGAAAGAGGCGAATCAGTTAGAGGGGAGAAAGAAAAGAAATAGAGAAGAGAGAAGGAGGGGAACCGGGAAAGAAATAGAGAGGTAGACAAATCAGAGAGGGAAAGTAGAGGAGGAGAAAAGAGAAGCTGGAAGGAAAGAAGAGAGATCAGAGGGAAATAGAGAGAGCAAAGGCGAAGAAGAAGGGGACTGTGAGAGAGAGACCAGAGAGTGAAATACAGAGTGAACCAGAGAAAGAAAGTTGGGGAAGAAGAGAGAAAGAAATTGTAAAAAGAGAGAAATAAAGGAGAAAAGAGAATCGGGTGAAAATAAGGGAGAAAGAAGGGAAATTGTTTTTTTTCGAAAAATCTGAAAAGTAATTGGGATGGGGTGGAATTTTATTTTCTTTAGATTTTGTTTCTTTTAGCTTTTTATTTTTTGTTTCTAATTTCACTTTAGCTTTAACTTGTTGCCTGCTTTATGTTCTTAATATAGTTCAATTTTTAGTTTAATTAGTTAATCATGTCATTTGAATGAAGGTAAATTTCAGTTCAATTGGGCAATTTATTTTCTAGTTTTAATATAAAAGGATAATTACATTCTTGAATCTTTGGGTTTTGATTTAGTGCCGGTATGCCTACAAAATTCTTTTGTTTTATGCAGCTAAGTTCTCCTATATTTATAGATTGCCCCCAGGTTTCACTTTCATTTCAATTAGGTCCCATTTTTTTTTTGCAAGTTTACCCTCACAATTGCTGAAATTACTGTTTTTATCCCCCAAGTTTGGTTTAATTTTTAATTTTGTCCCTTGATTAATTAAAATTTCAAAATTTTCTTCTAATCCCTTAGGTTTGCAAATTTTTTTTAGGTGACCTTAGTATAATAGAATTCATATTCTACCTTCAATTCGTTGTTATTTTTTGTATTTCATGCTTTATTTCCTCAAACGGTGGTACTTTTAATGCGTGTGTTCATTTTACTAGTAGTGGTATCGGGTCTTCAAGAAGAGGTATTTGTTATTACCTTTTAATTGCTCCTTATGTGCTCCAATGTGCCCCTTATCTAATTTATTATGGATTTTTATATGTTTATTATTTTATATGCCCTGTGTGTATTTACGTATTCAAGTTATTTAATTTTGAATTCTATTTTTTTAGAAAAATATAATATTTTGTATTTAGCTAGTCAATGTAATAGTTAGATTATTTTTTTTCATATCTTAGCAAAAATTGTGTAATTAGATAGAAAATGTAATAGATAGGACATTTTTAATTTCTCCCTTAAATTGTAAATCGAACCCCCCGGTGTAATAGTTAGGGTTTATTTGCTTTTACGTGCTTACATGCTTATTTGTTTTACTGCTTTTATTAGGATTTTTGCATCTAGATATTACGTTTGTGTGTTATGTGCTCCTATGTGATCTTGTATGTTTTTATATGTTTAATTTGCTTTTAATTCAGGCTTTAATAGTTAATCTATAATTTATGGTATTTCGTCACCACACTAGTCCAACGCTAGTTGTGGCTTCATTCTTTTCCCGCTAGTCCAACACTAGTGGGATTTTTTTTAGAACGGGCTAGTCCAACGTTAAACCCTTAGGGCATTTTAGTATTAGGGACACTCGTGTGCATTTTTACATCCCACTTCATACACTTTTAGTTTTCTTTCTATTTTGGCATGATTTTTATTATTATTCTTATTATTATTATTGTTATTTTGACACATTTTAAAATGCATAACATTTAGGTTGCATCTCACTTAGAAATTAGGACATTTGTGTGATTCGACTAGAAATAGTCGTCTACTCACGTGGGAAGCGGTGGCGTACAGGTCATTCCCCCCTCCGCGAGTAGAAACATTCAGTCACGAATTATCAGTTCCCCGTACCCGTTATGTTGCATTCCCACTTTCTTCGATCACTTACTATATATTATTATTTTCTTTTTCTTTTGCATCACATTTTGCATAAAACTCGTGACTCCCTCGAGGTTTCGACTCAGGTGTCACAATTAATGCGATAATTCCGATCAAGCCTTAACGGAACATTCTGACCCTCTCGATACTCACATTTAGACTTAGTATTTGCATTCATTTAGACACATCCAAACGCGATAGAATCTAGGGTTAATTTATGAAATTTTGATTAAACTTCGCAACTAGTCTCGGCTAGATTGAAAGGGTGCCTTAGGCGCAAGCCTTTGCCTTCCCTTTCTTCACATGTGACTCTCGAACCTTTTTCTCTCGTTTTTCATAGTTCGGAGTCGAAAACGGGTTTTAAATGATTTTTCTAAAATTTTTATTTTTATTTTGTTAAACGATTTTTTTTGGTGACTTGGTACACCCTAACTCAGTACCAAGTGGCGACTCCATTTTTTAAAAAATAAAACCCTTTTTCAAAAATTATTTGGCCAAACCTGTCGCACTTTTAGTCCCGGCCTTGTTTTCTTTTAAAATGACATTTTTTCTTAAAATACACTTTTTTCTACTAAAATTTGATTTTTCTCACACACACACGGTTTTTATAAAAACCTTTATTTTCGAAAGGGTCACCGAGACCGGACCATCTTTTCAGGACGCGACAATCAACAACCCCACTAGCACCCTTTGCTCACGATTTTTTTTGGGTCGCGACACCTACCATATATTGTAGCTACTTGTATTTTTAGTAAAGTTAAAGCTTATAGATAACAATGGGTCCAAAATGAGCGATGAATGAAAAAAAATAGCCCTAATGTAGATTGGGATTTATTGAATATTATTTTTTTCAATAAACTAGAATTTTGGAGTATTTTTATTTTGGATAATAATTTGTATCTTATAATTGATTGTTGCCTGTTACAAATTTTGTCATTGGAATTTGTGTTCAATTTGTTGAAATTTTTTAAAAATGAAATTTTAATTTGTTTGTGCACATTCAAAATTTAATACATTTATCTTGTAAAAAAAAGTTTTATTATGTTATTAACAGATGTTGACTAAGGAGCAAAAGAAAATATTGAAATCGCGTTAGTACTTATTATAAAGAGATTGGAGAAAAAACGTATTGGAAGAAGTCCAATAACGAGATAGAAGAAACAATGTACTGGGAAAAGATCAAATACTAACTCGATGTTAATTGGTTTTGAATATGTCAAGGAAATTATTTGTGAAAATTATTTAATATTTTTTTTACTTATTTTAATATTTCTTAATTATTTTGTCATTATTTATGAATTTCAATTATATCTATTTATAGTCAAATGTAACAAAATTAGAAAATTATAAGTAATAAATTGACACTAAGATAAATTGTAAAACACATGAATTTCAGTATTTACTTGCATATTGTTATCAAATTGACATACTAAATTTAGGGGATACATCTGAAAAATTCATAATATTCAGCATTCAGTTGCATATTATTATCAAACAAACGTATTAAATTTAGTATTCAAATTTAGATGTAAATATGTAAATTTTTTAGTACCAACAACTTAAATTATTCAAAATTCAAATTTCAATTTTATCAAATGCCTCCTTAGTATAGTAAAAAACTTATATAGACTATTTATTGATTTAGAATTTGACGACATTTTATGTCATCTTGTTAGTAATAATTGCAGAGCGTGCAAGCTTATTAGATTTTTTTAGCAAATTTTTGGTATTTAAATTTCTTTTCCTTTAAGTTGGGTTAAGGTTTATTTTTTTGAAGTATGTTGTTTGGAGATTTTTATGTTATTCTTGAATATTTGAGAATTTCTACATATTTAAATAAAATCCCTTGTATGCTTGAGTTGTTAACTTGAAAGTGCAACCAATATGACATTCAACGCATGAACTAGTTAGTGATATGACATATCTTGTCTCTCCATATATCTGTTTATTATGATAATGGAGGCTTTTACAAATATAACGAATGGAAAATCAGTGCGGCACGATTATCATCCAATGTGCTAGAAATATAATACGGTGTTCTAGTTAATAACTTTTTAGTTAGATTGCTGAAATTACTTGGATGTTGATGTTATTCTATTGTATCTAGCATTATCCCTGAGGGAAAATGGTGTTGGCCTGAAGAAAAAAGATGTGAAGCAGTACAAAAATTGGTTGATAAGACTTCCAATTCATGTTTTCCACATGCAAATAGAAATGATAAATTGATATAGACGCCTTTATCATGTGGTTTTTTCAGCTTAAGATTTTATATCAGAAATTTCAACATCAGTACCCAAATATACAGATTTTAGGATTTTTTTTAAATGGAAAATATTTTCATTAATAATAGGGTTATACATTGTTCAAAGTTACAGCCAAAACATGTGCTACCTTAACCTAATTCCTATCAACCTTAATTATATTACAGTAGGAAAGAAAAGAAGCTATATACTTAATATCATCAAATATATGCTTCATATAATACGGGATAAGCATGTCATTCTTTAGACATTGTAATAGAAGAAGACTATCCGTGAGGATTGTGATATGAGTAAATCCAATAAGCAAGCTAACACTTTTGTCTAGAATGCATAAATCGTATCAACTTTTTTGCTTTCATTCATAATCTGAATACCTCTTTCGCTTAGTACTACAATAGCAATTGCTGATTTTAAACATTGTCCATTAAACGCACCATCCACTATCATTTGCAAACTACCTTTTTCCTGAGTATTTTCTTGAGCATTATATTGTAACCCCCTAGCCAGTTGGAATGTTTTATCTTTACGGTGGACTGGCAAAAATTGATTTGCATGCCTGTTGACAGGAATCTCTTCATTCAAAGCTTGATTGATCATATTTAGAGCTAGAGTCGTTGCATGAATAGGATCAAATGGCTTATCTTGCCATAGAACTCCATTCCTTTCTAGCCAAATATGCCATAAGAAAACTATGGATTGAATAATGGCATTGGTATCTGGAGCAATTTGAAACCACCATGACGCCAATTGAGGAAAAGTCAACTTCTGACCCATTTGAAAATTGAATCCTAATGGTGAACAATGCCATACCAATCGAGCAGTTTCACATTCAAAAAATAAATGTTCAATTGTCTCTTCATTTACTCCACATCGTACACACATAGGAGATTGAACCACACCGCTTTTGAATAATGAGGACATTGTTGGACAAATATTTTGTAGGAGTCTCCAAAAGAAGAATTTTAGTTTGGGCATTATATTCAGCTGCCATAAAACCTTGAATACTTGTTGGTTTAAACAACTGGGTTGAGAAGCTAGATTACTATTCTGTGGTTTTGATTGGTCTCTTAGATTTACTGCAAGTCTATATCCCGATTTCACAGAATAGTTTCCATTTTTTCCCCTTCCCATATAAAACCATCATGTTATGAATATGTGGTGTGTATGCAGAAAGAATATAATCTAAAGCCTCTGGAGGAAAGAGTACTTGCAGTAATGGACGCCTCCAATTCCCATTTTTATCTATAAGATCCTTGACTTTCAATTGGAGAGATGAATGCATCTGAGGTATAAATCTTAATGGATTTTGAATACTTGGAATCCAGTTATCTGTGATTTTTATATCAGTTCCATCACCCAATAGTCGTTTGACACTATGTTTGATTAGGTCCTGGCCCAATAAAATGCTACACCATCCTCATGAAGTTGATGATGTTGGTTGTACCTCCAAGAAGAAAGAATGCTTGCAATATTTGTCCAAAAAGAATCAACTAAGTAAGGATTGCTTATCAACGAGAATTTTTCATGCAATTTTCCCTAGAAAAGCTTGATTCAATTGGGAGGTGAATCTTAGTCCTAACCCACCATGAAACTTGGATTTATATGAGTCCCATGATTTCTAGTAAATGCATCTAACCTCTTTATCTGACTGCCATATGAACTTTGCTAGTTCTCTATCAATTTGCTTAGCTACCATAACAGGTAACTTGAACATTGTCAACGTATATTGTCCAATAGAGGACAAAGTGTGTTTAGCTAATATGATATGCCCCATAATGGACAAAGAGTGAATTTTAAACCCTTCAGTTCTATGCAAAATTCGATTCCTGATATAACCAAACAGAAGGGACTTTGCCTTTGCAAATTGTAAATCCATACCCAGGTATATACCAATCTCCTCCTTAACATTAATATCAAGAGTTGAGGATATCACATTTCTTGTCAAAGTATCTGCATTGGCACTCAAAACTAACGTGGATTTCTGTCTGTTGATACATTGACCTGACAGTTCTGAGTAGAGGTTCAGCTCATCGTTGATTGTTTTCGCAGTTGTGATAGTTGCTTTAAAGAACAGTATACAGTCATCCGCAAACATTAGATGTGAAATTTGTACACCTCCCCTTGCTACAGAGGTACCACGAAAATTCAGTTGTCGACTAGTGTTGTGTAATGTTGACGATAAAGCTTGCTGAGTAATAAATAACAGAAAAGGTTGATAACGGACAACCCTGACGTAGGCCCCTTGTTGGTCAAATTTCATTAGAAAAATTTCCATTGATTGAAATGGAGAATTTGACAGTGGAAATATAGTCATGAATAAGACACCTCCACTTATGAGGAAACCCCATTTTAAGCATAACTTGATCTAGAAAATTCCAAGAGACTTTATCAAATGCTTTACTCATGTCTAGCTTTAGTGCTGCCCACACATCTTTTCCCCTTCTTTTCTTCCTTATATATTCAATTATCCCATGCATAATGAGAATGTTGTCTGCAATTGATCTAGATTGTATGAAAGCATTTTTGGCTGGAAGAAATCAAATGAGGAATAATTTCCCTAAGTCTATTACAAAGAACCTTAGCAACAATCTTGTAAAGGACATTGCATAAGCTTATTGGTTTATATTGAGATAGCTTGATGGGATTGCAGAGTTTTGGAATGAGATAGCGGTTATGAAATATGGACTCGATTCACGGCCTCACTTGTAAATCTTGTAGTTTAAAATAAAGTCACATAAATATTCTTATACTACTTTCTTACATCAGCATGTATCACTATATTTATGTGGTACTCTTATAGACCACAAAGCCCACAGGTGGGGTCGTGTACCCAGTTCATTTAAAAATTTTCCTTATCATGAGGATTAGTCAACTTAGATGCCTATGTCTTCTATCAAAGAAATGTAGAAACTGTTGACTACTTACTTTTTCCTATAGTGTTTGGAAGGAACTCCAGCCTTTAAATTCAGTATAAAGAGGTATTTGTCGGCCAATTCTATCATGGACCCGATCTATGTGGACCTAATGGTCTAGATATGGGCCACCAAGGCTCAATGCACTAAGCCTTTCCACCCAGAATACTCATATGCCTTTCCACCCGGAATGGATTGGAAAAATTTTTTCAATCTACTATTTGATAACCCCAGTTTTAATGGAATGGCTATTTCTTTTCTAATTTTGATATATCATATTTAGATGTCAAAATGACATAAATCTATATTAATTTGACTTAATTACCTTAATAATTTATATTAAAAATATCACATTTTTATTTTTTTTACAGTATGTACTATTTTTATGCCTAGAAAATATTAACATTGTTTATTTTAAAATTGTTGATATTCATGTTAAAATTAAATTAATTATACTCTATAGTTAATTTTAGGATTTCTTTATAATTATCAGCATTATAGTTAAGATGTGAAACAAAAGTTAGTAATAAAGCCAATCATTCATATTCTCTATTTATTTTATTTATATTTAATTATAGGAAGTTTAATTTTTACACATTTGCATATAAGTTAAAAATAATATCTTAAATATTTTTTATAAAAAAAGAAAAAAATATTTCAAGCATATATTATATTGATTGTGACTTAAAAAATCATAAAAATTATCAATTAAATTTATAAATAGCCTAACATTTTTAAATTTTAAAAATAAAAAATTAGTAATTGTATCATGAGTTAAAAAGAATTAATAAAAAAATATTGTGAGGACAAATTAGCTTCTATCATTTTGTCCTTTTTAAGATGAAGTTCGAGAGAACTTTCCTTAAATTTTGTTGGGTAATGAATTTTCAAGAAAAAGTTAGAATAGCATTTTAGTGTGAAAGTATAATAGACATTCTAGTAGGAAAGTGGGAAAGTGCTTTCCAGTTTAATATGTCTATAAGAATAGAAGAAATAAGTTGGAAAGGTTTTTTTATTCTAACTTAGTTCCCGCCCACCATGCTATTTAGAAAATTAATTGATTGGCGATACATCGACCCGGGCAAAAAAAAAAAAAAAAAAGAGAGAGGAAGGAGAAGGAGAAGAAGAAGAAAAGAGGAAAGAAAAGAAAAGAAAAGAGATTAAAACACACACACAAAATGATCAAACACATTTTCTGCACACATAATATCAAAATTACTCACTAACATATGCTTGATTCCTCTTTCAATTTACTCTTCATAAATCTAGGTAGAATTCTTAATTTTCTTACAATTTACTTGATTAGTTACCAATGAGTGAAATTTGTACTTGAATGTGAATGGATGAAATAAAGTTATAAAATGTTATTTTTTTTGGGAGATTCTTGGGTCGACTCGAACTCGACCTGTTTTTCTTCACGGGTCAGTTGGGTCCGACCTGCAAACTGCGAATCCGCCAACCTCCAATCCAAACCCACTATTTTCGAGTTAAGTTTGTGTCGAGTTTTCGAATCGTGTCAGAAATTGTCACCCCTAGTCGAACCCTCAAATATCACACTTTTTTTTTAATTACTAAGGTTTTTAAGACAATTTAGAAAAGTAATTTTTAAGGAAATTTTTTTTTCCAATTTGACCTCGGGCTTAATCTCAATAACTTCTGATTTTTATAAAACTGATTTTAGAAAAGTTAAAAATCAATTACTCATAATTTTAGTTTAAAATATCTAAAAATATAGTAAAAAAATGATTCAGAATATCACAAAATAAATTTTT
>JAMWEH010000748.1:0-21639 GCA_024721245.1 Mitragyna speciosa
ACCTGTTCCATATTAAAATCAGTAAAATCTCTTAAACAAATAAAATTCTAAAAAACTAACCAAAAGAATCAAATGGCCTTTCTCTATCGTCTTCTTTCTCTAGAAGACAGAAGACTTCTTCCAAATCCTAATCTCTCTCTCTCTCTCTCTCTCTCTCTCTCTCTTTCTCTTTTCTCTCCAACTGAATCATTTTTTTTCTTCTATCTCACTGTTTTCTCTTTCTCTCCATTTTCTCTTTTGCTTTCCCTCTCCCGAAATTCTTTTCCTTTTCTCTCTTCCTTTGCTGCTCTTCTTCTTCCTCTATTTTCTTCTCTCTGTCTCGCTCCCTTCTCTTTTTCCCTCTTTTCGTTTGTTTCTCAAATTCTCTCTCACTTTCTCTCGTTTCTGGAGGCCGACGGAATCAAATTTTTCCCCCAAATCGGTGGTAAGTGAGATGATTTTGGGCTCGCTGTTGATGGTGGTGTAGTGGGGCATGACTGTAAATTGGGTGGTGATGAGAGGACAATGATGGGAGACGAGAGTTGTTTGTGTTGTATGTATGTATGTATGTATGTATGTATGTATGTATGTATGTATGTATGTATTATTATTATTATTATTATTATTATTATTATTATTTTACAGGTGATTTTGATGGCAATGGTGTGGCTTGGTTGTGGGTTGTGGCAATTGTGCTTGCTTATCTCGCAAGTTGTGAGCTCTATGGAGGTTCTAATTCTTTGGGCTATGGTTGTGCAGGGGAAATGTTAGTGAATCAGTTGATTTATGTTTTTGTGAGAATTGGCTGAATTGGGGTGATGTGCGATTGGACAAGCTATGAGAAGGTCATGATAGTTTGCAGTGGTCTGGCGTTGTTAGTGGTGAGCTATGGTGGTTTAACTAGAGTGAATTTTGAGGCTTTGAACTGGGAGGGGTGGCAGTGGCTTTGAGGTTGTGCAGGTGATGTGGAATTTTGCTGTGGTGGTGGCATGGTGAGGATTTTGGGTTACTGACTGGGGTGGTGGTGAATTGACTGTGTTCTTGCAGGGCTGTTTAGGGAGATGTTTTTGGATGTTCCTGGTGCTAATAACTTGGGTTTGTTTGTGTTGTTTTTGTGCAGGTTTTGTTGCAGGTGGTTTACTGGGTATGATGATCGGATGAAATTGGCTCAATTGGTGGGCTTTGATGGCTGACAAGTGGATGTCCTGGTGCTGTTTTTGTGAACTTAGGTTGAATTGGAGATTGGGCAGTAGAACATTAGGGATAATAGGTGGAATTGGGCTAGGCTTGAGGTGCCTGCTAGGTGGCTGTAACTGGAGATTAATGGTGGAATGGGGAATTGATGGTTGATTACTGGCGGTGAAAGAGAGCTCACGGTGAGGGTGAGTTGCTGTGCATGCAGGGGCGGTGATTGAATTTGGTTTGCTACTATGTTTTGCAGGTTGTGGACAAAGCACAAGGAATGACGCTAGAATAGGTGGTGATGGAGGCAGGCACTTGCAGGATTTTTGGCTACAATTGTTGAGGTTTTGATGGCTGATGTTTGTGATACTGATGGAAACGTGGTTTTGGCTTTCTGATGGTTGTTGGTTTGGCAGAGAGAGAGGGAAAGAAGAGAGATGGTGGGAGAAGAAAAATAGAAGAACTGAACCAGAGAGATGAAACCCTAGAAAAAGAACTAAACCCAGAAACAAGAACAAAAACAAAACAAAAAGAAAAGAAAAGAAAATGCAAAAGATTCAACCAAAAATCTCCAAATAAACACATACAATTGATCATATCCATTTAAGAATAGAAGAAAAGTGAATCAAATCAAAAAAGAACTCACCTTTTAAGCTTGAAGAATGATGAACAGTAGCTTTTTTATGAAGAATGGCCTGAGTGTGTGTTTTATGGTGTGAATATGTGTGTTTTGATCTAAAAATGGAGGAACATGTATGTGTTTTTAGGGTTTGCTTTTTTTTTCTCCTAGTTTTTTCTAATTAAAGAGGGTATTTATAAGGGCCAGTTATCTTGGTCATCAAGAATACTACAAAATAATAAAAACACTACCAGTAATAAAAATACTAATTGTATTTAAAAAAATATTTTTAACCCCAAAAATTAAAAATTAATACAAATAAATGACAGCAATCTCTAAAATCTTCAAAAAAATTCAAAGTAGATTTTAAAAATAAAATTTTAAGCTTAAAGCTGATAAAACGCGCTCGGAGTGTGAAATGACGATTTCGCCCCTAGCCAACAAAATACACAAAAAATAACTATTGGCCTCAAAAAAATTTACCAAAAATTAAAAATAAGCTTAAAACCCTAAAAAATACATTTATGACTCAAAAATTGAGGAAAAATGAATTTAAACAGTAAAATAACGATTTTACCCTTGGATTATGAAAATTCACAAAAAATAGCTATTAACCTTGAAAAATTACCAAAAATTAAAAATTAGCTTAAAACCCTAAAAAATACATTTATGACTAAAAAATTAATGAAAAATGAATTTAAACTGTAAAATGATGATTTTACCCTTGGACAATGAAAATTCACAAAAAAAAGCTATTGACCTCGAAAAATTACCAAAAATAAAAAATAAGGTTAAAACCCTAAGAAATGCATTTATGACTCAAAAATTGACAAAAAATGAATTTAAACTGTAAAATGACGATTTTATCCTTGGACAATGAAAATTCACAAAAAAAAGCTATTGACCTCGAAAAATTACCAAAAATTAAAAATAAGCTTAAAACCCTAAGAAATGCATTTATGACTCAAAAATTGATGAAAAATGAATTTAAAATATAAAATAACGATTTTTCCCTTGCATGTAGTATTTACATAAGAAATAGCAATCGTCTCCGAAAAAAAAATTTTAGAAACATGCTTAAAGAATTAGAAAATAAATTGGAACCTAAAATAAGCTAAAATGATGTTCGTGAGGAAAAATTACTATTTTGCCCTTGTGCTAGTAAAAATATAAAAAGAATACCAATTAAATTCGAAAAAAACCATAAAAAAATTAACAAGTTCGTATGAAAGTAAAAATATGAATTTAAAACTCCCAAAGCTAATGAAAAAATATTTACAGATAAAAATTACTATTTTGCCCCCAAGATTATTGAAAAATTAAAACTTGACCCAAAAAAACAAAAACATGCCCCCCAATATTTGAAAATAAATGGTGTGTCAAATTTGGTGTCTACAGTGCCTATCCCAGCCACATTACTATTCACCCTCAAACACCTTATTCCCATGTGTCATAAGAAACTCTGCAAGCCCACTTGTTGATTATCATGATTATAAGGTGCCTAGGGGTGTGCAAAATTAGAATTTTTCGATTTTCTGACCGAATTTGAAATTAATTCAGAAAATCGAATTCGAAAAAATGAAAAACGAATCAGATTCGAAGTATCTGAATTCAAATGCAACGAATTAGGTACGAAATCAGATATAGTGATTTTGAATTCGGAATTTCCAAATTCAAATTAGAAATGAAAACAAATTCGGAAATTTCAAATTCGATTTCGAACTCGTAATATTATATATATAATAATTATTTTTATTATACATATTATAGATATAATGATTAACGTTAATAATTTAGTATATTATACTAATACAATTAATTCATAACTAATAAACTAATAATTAGTTATTAAACTCAAACCACATAAAATAACAAATTGTCAAATAAACAAATAGTTTTATTATACATATTATAAATATAATAATTAACATTAATAATTTAATATATTATACTAATAAAATTAAGTCATAATTAATAGACTAATAGTTAGTTATTGAACTTAAACCACAAAAAATAACAAATAGTCAAATAAACTTATTCATATTGGATCTTTAAATGAGTATGGTATTAGACTTTGTTTGTTTATAAAATCGTTAAATCGGCTTTCTTTGTGTATTGGGCTTTGTTTATTTATTGGGCTTTGCTGAATTGTTAAATGAATTCTGAATTTTCGAATTCGATTTTGATTTTTCAATTTCGATTGAAATTGAATTCGGATCGAACAAGGGTGATTTCGAATTCGAAATCGGTCGGATAGAGCCTTTTTAATTTTTTGAATTATTCGATTTTAGACTTCCGAATTTCCGAATTCGAATTCGTTGCACACCCTTAAAGGTGCCTGTCCTTGGTGAACGAATCAAATTAGCCCTATCCAATACCAATAAAAACAATGACCACTCTCCAAAATGCACCTACATTGATTTTTTATTTGCATGCAAACATATTTGTCACTGTTTTCAACTAAAATTATCACATGAGAGCTGGAGGAAAAATACGAGTTTACTTTTGCAATTGTGTTATTTGTAGCAATAATTCGGTTGGTATCCACAACTTATTTTAAATCTATTCCGTCTTAAGGTATGTCTTCTGATTTCGGATAAGTAGGAATGCTTGAACATGTGGTAATGTAATGTAATATATGTGTGCTCACACACATATATATGTATACATACATACATACATACAAATGGGTGTATATGTATGCATACATACACAGTGCACACACATTTATCTACACATACATAAATACGTACATTCATATAACATATGTATGGATAGATACATATGTGTGTTTCTATGTACATATATGTATGTACATGTTATGAATGTATGTATACGTACACAACTTACATATATATAACATACCTACATGTATGTATGTATGTATACATATACACACATATATATAACATACATACATGTCATGTATGTTTGTATACATATACACAACATACATACATGTTATGTATATATATGTATATATATACATAACATACATGTTATGTATAAAGGTGCACGAGTCCAGCACAATACGATATTTGTATATATACATAACATGTATGTTATGTATGGATGTATGTATGCATATTACATATAAAGGTTCACGAGTCCAGCACAATAATATATTTGGTGGAATGAATATAATTGTTCTTCATGAGAACACGTAGAATGTGTCGGTCATGCACATCATTTTTGTAAATTATATTGTACTATTGGAAGATTAGAGAGAAATAGAATGAGGTGATAAAATAAGGATATAGAGCATCCAAAACAAAAGTAATGTTCAAATTGAAGTATAGTGAAGACAGGAAAGAGCAAATTGAATTATAGTGAAGACAGAAAAGAGCAAATTGAAGTTACTTCAAAATTTAGACAAACTTCATAGTGTTATTATTTGTAATGTCTACCGTTAATTACTTTAAGTTCAAATAGCTTAGCAGCAAATTTAGTTCTCTAGACTTTTGGCCTGCCAATGATTATATATGTAGAATCGTGATCGGCATAGAAATTAGAACAGATTAAGCATTTTTTTTTTTTTTTGCGGAGGAAACAAAATTTGGCAAAGGTCCCCAGCTTTTAAACCGTAGAAAAAAAAAAAAAAAAAAGCCGTGCAACTCTTTCTTCATCTTAAATCGACTCCTAATTACTTGTCTCAACAATACAATAATGGTTCCTTTTTCTTTTAAAACATACCATGCTTCAGCTTTTCTTTTAGCATACAATATTACGGTTCAACTTTTGTCTTGATTTTTTTTCTTCTAAATAAGAAACCTATTTCTTTTAGCAAAACAATAACGCAAATTTTCTTTTCTTTACTTCTTTTTTTTTTTCTTCTTTTGAGAAAGTAACAAGGCTTTCTACATTTAAAAAAGTAAAAGAATTGCAAGTTTACTAATTTTCTTTTCTTGGAAACAGATATCATTATTGCTTGCTTAACTTTTAAGCAATTCCGTTGGATATAAAAATTTGATTGAACCACTATTTTTTATTTTTTGAAATCAATTCGATGATAGTGGAGTATACTCGTTGGCAAAAACGATACGAAGAATGGAGCGCCCAAGTCTAACCATTCTTTGTCCAATGGACCCGATACCACACCAAACAAATTAAAAAAGGAACCGCATACAATAAAGTCATTAAACAATTCCAATTCCCTCGGCAATTCTTAGGGTTTGTTTTTCAACCGATTCTAATTTTTTAAAAATTAATTATAGAAAAAGTTAAAAATCATTTATTCCTGATTCTAATTTTAAAAAATTTTAAAGTAGAATAAGAAAAAAACAGTTAATAATATCACATAATCAAAATTTTCTAAATTAGAAGTTAAAAGCAAATAAAATAAAACCGTTAAGAATGAGTCCTTTCTTCTTTCAAAGTTTCCAAAATGACCAAAATTTCACCAATAGAATCACACATAAATGTGGAAATAAAAAAAAAAGTTATAATCATTGTTAAGACCACTTATCCACACAAGAACATCGTCCCAAAACCATAAAACATCACAGTCAAAATTATCACTACTAACAAACACCCTTCACCTCCATCACAACTCTTAGATATCCACGCATCCCCAACTCCAGTCACATACTCACCGTCCAGTCACATTGCACCACTTTTCCTTAAGATCTATCATACATGCTTTTCTCACGTGCTATATAACGTCCCTTTACCGACATCACGTACTATCACAAGCCTCAACTTAAATCTCCAGTTCTTCTAGTTACACATTCTATATTACACTTTCTATTATATTGTCTATGTGATGGGCAAGTGTCCTATATTATTACATATCTTATTTTATTTGATTATGTTCTTATTAGTTAAAACATAGGTACTTGTCCATCAAATAAAGAGTGTAACAGTAAAGTGTAACAATAATATATAAGAGAAGATCTAGGTGCCGCTGAACTCACCTATTCTTCTTAGCAACTGCAGGCTCCCGTGGTACAGGTTTGTAATAGTCAAGCTGATTTATCATACTCCTCTTGAACCACTTACACCCTCATCCTATAAAGACGCCCCTTCTTGCTGCTTTTATATTTCTCTCGTAAATAGAAAACAGATTATTTTCTTCACTATATACACATATAGAATCTTTCACATCTATATATTTCAATTTTGATTTCAATTTTCCCAAATTTACAAAACCATAGTATCCACGAACTTATGCATTAACTTGATTAAATCTAGGGATTTTCATTGCTACATGTACCAATTCTGCTGAAATCATCAATTTTTTCTTTTTAAAAAGGCTTCCCCGCACGTTTCAGTTTCTTAGCAAACTTTTGGTAATGGTGGACCCGAGAAGATTTGCTGTCGGCTACGCGTTGGCGCCGAAAAAGCAATCAAGCTTTATTCAGGAATCGCTGGTGAAACTCGCGAGAGAACGAGGAATTGATTTGATTAGAATTGATACAGGGAAGGTGTTAGTTGATCAAGGTCCTTTTAATTGTTTGCTTCATAAGTTGTATAGTGATGGGTGGAAGCAGCAATTGAGAGATTTTAAGAGGAAAAACCCCAGCTCGTTAATCATTGACCCACCGGAAGCGATTGAGCGGTTGCATAATCGGATTACCATGCTGCAAGTGGTGGCAGAGATAGAAATAAATGAGTCTAAAATGGAAGTGGCAGCGTCATTTGGGATTCCGAAACAGACAGTGATTTACGATGCTATTTCTGCTTCGAAGGTGGATTTAGAAAAGGTGGGTTTGAAATTCCCTATCATTGCCAAACCGTTAGTTGCTGACGGTAGTGCAAAATCGCATAAGATGGTGTTGGTTTATAACAGTGACGGGTTGAATAAGCTGATGCCGCCTTTTGTATTGCAGGAGTTTGTCAATCATGGTGGGGTAATTTTTAAGGTTTATGTGGTTGGGAAATATGTCAAATGTGTCAAGAGGAAGTCCTTACCCGACATCAATGAGGAGAACCTGGGGAGCTTGCAGGAGTCGCTGTCATTCTCCCAGGTATCTAATTTAAATGCTCATGAGAGAAATAACGATAACTATTATAAATTGATGCATTTAGAGAATGCAGAGTTGCCTCCAATGAGTTTGATTACTGAGATAGCTAATGGCTTGAGGACGGTAACCAAATTACATTTATTCAATTTTGATGTAATTAGGGATACTAAGGTTGGGAATAGATACTTGGTTGTCGATATTAATTACTTTCCTGGGTATGCCAAGATGCCTAATTATGAAAGAGTGTTGGTGGATTTTTTATGGGGTGTTTTGACTGGAAATGACAAGGATGTTGATAGTTTGAAAAAAGCTAGCGAACCTCATTTAGGACTTGTTGGTGAACGTGCCTTGTGAGAAGGAAATCTGTATGATCAAAATTGACATGTAGAAGCCTAGTTTCCAAATTTTACGGCGCGGGGAATGGTGGACTCCAAATTGGATTTGAGTTATACATTAGACAACTGTCTAGTTCACATGATTTAGTTCAAGCCAATATTCGATATCAAGTTCATATTCTCATGTTTATTCTAATTGTCCCCCAATTAGAGATGCTTCGTTCGATATTTAGATAGAAAACATTTCAAGTTTATTCTAAGCATCCCATTTAGAAATGCTTCACAGATGCTGCACGTTCTAGTCTGTTATATGGAAGCCGTTACTTTGTGGTGACTAATAAATTTGCTTGTTAGGCCAACTAATCTTGACGTACTACGCTAATTTCAAAATGAGTAATTATGTCCATATAGGATATCTTCAAGAACTATTTGTCATTTGAAATATAAATAAGCCGTTACTTTGTGGTGACTAATAAATTTGTTTGTTAGGCCAACTAATCTTGACTTACTACGCTAATTTCAAAATGAGTAATTATGTCCATATAGGATATCTTCAAGAACTATTTGTCATTTGAAATATAAATATGCTGTTACTTCATGAATTGACATTGAATTGCGAGATAAATGTTTTTTTTTTGGGGGGAAAAATTAGCAGAAAAATATGCAAACGTACTCACTTTCTTGAAAAAATAAATTATGGCTGCTTTCTAAAACTTACAAGCAAAAAACGAGGCGTTTCTGTTAAATATAGAAATTCACCCCCCAAAAAAAAAAAAAAAAAGCTGCCTATACACATACATTCTTTTGGAATCAATTGATGATGGTGGAGCGTAGGGGAGCAAAAATGAAGCAAATTAATAAAATTATAAATTTTTTTAGCCGAATTTATTTATTTATTTTTAAGTTGAGGTCTAAGGTGGCTCTGCTCCTGATGGTAGAGTGTTGAAGAAAGGGTTCACGGTGTGCTACGCTTCGGCTGTAAAAGGATAATAGCTAGCAAAGTTCCTTTTAAAATCGTTAGCGAACTTAGCTCGTTAAAAAAAAAAGTTCAATTTGAGCGATATTGATATTAAGAGACCGTTAAGAAATCGACGATAGTTGATTGATAATGAAGCATAATTTAATTGATAAAACGTTCCATATGTTATCTAAAGATTCTAAATTCAAGTCAGCAAAGAATAGCTAGAAGTCTGTGTCAATCCTCTTTAAAAAAAACAAGGGACAAAAAAAAAAGGCAATTAAGGATAGTTCAATTGTGTAGTTCACAAGTTGTACGGAACTAAAAATGGAGAACTCCAACTTTGAAGTTTGTGATTCCTTAAACAGAGCTATCTAGTTCACATGATTTAATTCAAGAAAGAAATTTGACAATATTTGTTATTTAAAAAATACTCTGAAGTTTAAATATCCAAGTTAGAGTAGCTTCTTCTGATATTTAGAAAATATTCTCGAGTTTATATTTATTTTAAGTTTCCCTAATTCCATTTTGAGGTGCTTCACGGATGCTGCACGTCATAGCGTATATCGAAAATGTCACTTTATAATGGACAAAAAATATATATATTACTACACAAAACCTGCCCTAGCCATGTCATGTTCATCTTGGGAGGAAAAGGTTTCATGATATAAATTCCAATAAAAAACAAAAATAAAATCTAAGAACTTGTTCGAAATTTTTACATTGCCATAGTTTGCTGAAACCATCGAATAATCAAATTCCTAAAAGCTTCCCTTAATTTTTTGGTTTCTTTGGAAAGTTTTGATAATGGCGAAATCGAAAAAGTTCGGGTGAAGATGCAAGCAAGCATTATTCAGGAATCTTTGCATTGGAAAAAATAAATTGATTTAGGCCAAGAAGTCCTATATTACTACAGTAAATAACTCAGTTGATATTTGTGGAGTACAAATTTTGATGAATATAATTACATTATTTACTTTTGCCATATTTTTTAATACTTTTATAATTTTGTGTTTTATGAATTTGAAAAAAAAAAAAAAAAACCGAAGTTCAGATGCAATTGGATCCGCTTAAAGCGTATATTCACAGAGCAGATATCCACTTCTAGAATATCGAACACGAAGTGAAAATGGCTGATCCAATTAATGTGGATCGAGTCCGGCATAGTCCACGGATCGAGTGCACAAATTGAATATTTAATCCATACATAATCTTACAAAAATAAAAAAGGATATTTTCACGGTTAGAGTCAGCCCAACAAAAAATGGAGTTTCCAACAAAAAATCTTTTAAATAGTTCTCAATTTTAAGCGTGGAAAGGAAGAAATATTGAATAAGACTTAAAATTGCTAAAAGTATATAGATTTGAAAAAGTAACAGAAAATCTTATGGAACAACAATGCCATTAGTTCGAACTTTCAAGTTTGAAGCATTGTTTTAAACTCAGAGAACTGAAAGTCACCGGAGCAAATGCAGCCCACAATTCAATTTCCTTTTTTTTTTTTTTTTGGGTGCGGAGTATTTGGCTTCTTTTGCAAGTTCAAGGCAGCTTCTTCCTCATCAATTTATTTTTTTATCAGCCTCGTCAAATCATAAAATTGAACCCCTGCTTGTAAGCACAACAACCAGGCGGCATCATAGCTTTAATCTCATTTAAAATTTCTCTAGATTCCCAACTCTTTTGACTCTTCTTAACTCAATACTAGAACAAAACCTCCCATTTATAACCACAAGATCTTACCAATAAGAAACCTAATTGGAATAGGAAACTCATAAATAAAACTCAACAACTTAAATTAGCAACCTACTAAAATTAAACTAAATGATAACTTCCAAAACTAAATAGGATACTCCTAATTCTTTATGAGTTGGATTTAATTATGCCAACAATGCCTCCCTTAAACCAAACTCTCTCTTGCATCACGAAGAATAATGTTGATCTACTCCATCACGAACACGAACAATTGATCTTCTTTGACTTTAACAATGCAACCTTCAATCTTTCCAAATCACCAATGTTTAATTGATGTGCATCTTCCAAATCTTTATTCAAACAATCCACATAGCTGGACAAATATTACTTTGCTGCTCAGTCTGTCTTTAATTCCAAGCGTCCTTTGTTGACAATTTCATCAAAACCTGCAATATTGTTTAACAATTTTGCCAAGATTTTATCTTTGCCAAACTCTCCAAAGCAAATAATTTTGGTAGGATTTTTTTTTAATCTCTACCCAATTAGAACCAATTTTTAGCCCAATCTTCACTACCAATGAGTACTCTAAACCCACGTTTGGTATGAGGGAATAGGGTGGAATAGAAAGGCCTTTCCAGCTTGTTCATTTCATTCTCATGTTTGGTATAGATATTTTAAGTTAGAAAGGCCTTTCCAACCTAGAATGTCATTCCAGCTTTTTCTTAGAATCTCATTCCTCAACAAAATCTAAGAAAAGGCCTTTCCAACTTCATCTGAAAAGACCTTAAAAATAAGAGTCAATTTTATCCCCACAGATTTATTTCTGCTAATTTTTTTAAAATTAGGATACATTCATTGATTTTTTTTAAATTTTAAAAAATATAGGTTTTTAATAACTTCAATTAATAATTTTTTTATGATTTTTAAATCACAATCAGTTTAATATATGCTTAGAATTTTTTTTCTTTTTGCTATAAGAATGTTTAAAATACTATTTTTAAACTTTATGCAAATGTGTAAAAACTATACTTTTTATAAATTAAATTAAATTGTGAATGTACTTTCATTATTAATTTTTTCACATTTTTAGTTATAATGCTAATAATTATAAAAATTTTAAAATTAATTAAAGAGTATAATTAATTTAATTTTAGTAAGAATATTAAGAATTTTGAAATTAAAATATTAAAGTTTTTTATAGACATAGAATTACAAACAAACAAAATAAAAATATGATATATTCCGGTGAAAAAATTAAGGGCAATTAAGTCAAATTAATATATATTTTATTCAATTTTGACATCTAAATATGATTATACCAAACATTGGAGAATAGGCATTCCATTTTGACTTGGGTTACCAAACAATGGATTGAAAAAAATTTTCCAGTCCATTCCGGAGCATTCCAATGTACCAAACATGGGGTAAAACCAACCAACTGGTCTAATTTTTAAATATTTGAGTACTCCAACAAACATAAACGTTGTGCTCCAAATTTAAAAATTAACATCTCAAGATCAACGCCTAGAGCTCTGATACCACTTGTTAGCACAAAAACACACGTAGCGGAGTTTTTATTTAACACATATAATAAGATGTGGGAAGAAGAGGAGTTACAAAATAAAGCACCTCCTACCCTCATTGAGACCGGCATGAACCCACGGCATCACAGCCTTAACCTCATCTAGAATTTCTCTGAACTTTCAACTCTCTCAACTCTTCTTAACTCACTAAATGATAAAGCTCCCTATTTATAACCCACAAGACCTTAAAAAAAGAAACCTAATTGCAATAGGAAGTATAATCCTAATAAGAAACTCACAAATAATACTTGACATCTTAAATTAGCAACCTAATAAAATTAAACTAAATCATAACTTCTAAAACTAAATAGGAAACTCCTAACTCTTTATGAGTTTGGTTTAATTATGCCAACAATGCAAAAAAAAAAAAAAAAAGACCTAATTGAGCAGAGATTTAAAAAAAAAAAGAAGATCCTCCCAAAATTGTTTGCTTTGGAGAGTTTAGCAAAGACGAAAAAGAGTTTTTGGCAAAATTGTTAAAAAATATTGCATGTTTTGATGAAATTGTCAATAAGGGATGCTTGGAATTGAAGACAGACTGAGCAGCGAAGTAATATTTATCCAGGTTTATGGATTGTTTGAATAAAGATTTCGAAGATGAAGGATATGAAAAAAATTGAAGGTTGCAGTGACAAAGTCAAAGCAGATCAATTGTTCGTGTTCTTGATGGAGTAGATCGACATTATTATGAAAGAGAGAGTTTGGTTTAAGGAAGGTATTGTTGGCATAATTAAACCAAACTCATAAGAGTTTCCTATTTAGCTTTGGAAGTTATGATTTAGTTTAATTTTAGTAGGTTGCTAGTTTAAGAAGTTGAGTATTATTTATGAGTTTCCTAGAGTTAAGAGAGTTGAAAATCTAGAGAAATTAGATGAGATTAAGGCTGTGATACCATGGGTTTTTTCCGGTCTCAATATGAGAGTCGGAAGTGATTTATTTTGTAACTTTTATTCTCTCACATATTTTTATATGTGTTAAATAAAATTCCATTGCGTGTTTTTTTGTGCTAACATTCCAACTAATTTTATTTTCCTCCTATTTTATCCTTTGTTTTCATTTTCACACGCGAGGCTTCAGTAATTTTACTGTAGCATTGATATCATTAGTCTAAAAGGTTGGTGATTAATCTTTTATGCTCACAAACTTTAAAGATTTCTTAATGTCAAAAAAAAAAAAAAAGCACATTACAGAAATCATAAAACCTAAAATATCTATTTTATATTAATTTAAGTTGTTTAAAAATTTTTTTTTAGTCTCAAAAGTTGTATGGCACATTACAGAAATCGTAAAACCTAAAATATCTATTTTATATTAATTTAAGTTGTTTAAAAATGTTTTTTTAGTCTCAAAAGTTGTATGTAAAACTTTTCTTTATATTGTTTCTGCTGTCAAAATCACGTTGCTGTCTAGCTTCTTCTTTGTAACTTCCCTACCTTTGTTTTTGGCTCTGGGAATGTCATTGTGCTTCCGTTTGAGTGCAAGTAGAATGTACTCGTGTAACGTATTTTATAGAAATATTGTAATCACTACTTCATTAGCGAATTTTACAAATCAATGATTCAAAGTACAGTTTCTAACGGAATTTCCATAAGAAAAAGTAAAAAAACTCAGTGATGATAACTAGCCCTTTTTTTTCCAAGCTTGTGATTGCAAAACTTATATTCGAAAAAAAGCCATAAAAACAATCCAAGAAATTATTTTGGTTGTAAAAATATTCTGAAACAAATGTATTCTTCTGTGGGTTAGAATCTCTCGCTTATTTAAAAATACTTTCTCCTTAGTTAACTTACTTCAACCCTTGTTGATTCTTACAAATATTTTCACAAAAATTTTTAGCAAAAGTGCAACAGATGTATTTATCTTTGCACAATATAAAATTGAAAAAGAACTTATTTATACATTTAATAATATCTTTCACCAACTTTCTTCAAATTTTCGATGATTGACAGTCCTATGGCGCCTCAGTGCCTTAAGCATCACAATTTGAATGGTAAACTTTGTCAAATAAGTAGTAAGTACAATCACATAAAATCATTAAAGTAGTAGTAATTTTTTTTTGGACTATAGTTTGAGTAAGTATACAAAAAATAACTTACCATTTTCATAACAAAAGTGACCATTTTAAAAATAAACTTACCCCTTACTTGATAAAACTTATCAATAATTATGATTGTTTAAGGCACCACAACATTTTTCCATCAGTTATTTTTGTAGCACAACAACTAATCATTTTAAATAAGTTTCTAGAGGGACAGGACCACACTTGTATATACACATCAACGGGAGAAGGACATGGTGGGTACCCATAATAATGCACAATTCTACATATCATCAAAAGGTTTTTAATAATTAACGTGTGAATGCGTTGACAAGGGTTCAGCCCAGTTCAACATACCAAATTAGAAGAACACAAAAAAACGCGCTTTTGCTTAGTTGATAAATACTTATAGATTCAGCGTGTTGTGAAACTAACCAGCAAATCTTTCGCTCAAAATACAACTACTAGAAAGAAGCCCTTTGTTTTCTTCAAGTGAAAGAGCAAACAGAGGACTAAAAATGGCCGAAACTGTTCTATCTCTTGTTTCAAATCAGCTCTCAACCTTTCTTCGTGAAGAAGGAAAACTGTTGGGAGGTCTTCGACAAGAGGTCCAACTCATCACAGACGAGTTGGGGCATATGAGAGCATTCATGAAAGTGGCTGAAGCGAACGAAGAAGATGATTTGAGGCTCCAAGAATGGGTCAAGCAAGTAAGGGAAGTTGCTTATGACACTGAAGATGTTCTCGATGAATTTGTATTTCGATTTACTCGCCAACGATCGCATGGAATCTATGGCTTTGTTGGGAAAACTTTCAACTCAATAAAGACTTTGCGTGCACGCCATCAGGTTGCCAGTGAAATACAAAGCATCCGCACCAGAATAAAAAGTATTTCAGAAGGACATCAAAGGTACCAATCCGAATATGGTATCTCAGACAAAGCCTCCGGATCTCTAGTTGCTGTGAACAACAACACATGGCGCTATAGCAGAGATGATGCACTTCTTGTGGATGAAGCTAGTTTGATAGGCATCGACAAGCCCAAGCAACAACTCATTTCTCAGCTCCTTGAAGGTGATTTCCAGTTCAAAGTTATTTCGGTAGTTGGTATGGGAGGACTTGGGAAGACTACACTTATGAAAAAGGTCCATGAAGATGCAGATGTGAGAAGACATTTTTCAATTCGTGCTTGGATAACTGTCTCTCAAACATTTGACTTTCAAGATCTCTTGAAAAGATTAATTCGTCAATTACATGCAGAAGTTAAAAAACCAGTCCCCCAGTCAATCGACTCCATGACAAATTCTGAGCTGAAAGCATTTGTCAAAGATTTTCTCCAACAAGGGAGGTATGCTATTGTCTTTGATGATGTATGGGATGTGGAATTTTGGAACGAAATCAAATTTGCATTACCTGAGAATAGCTACGGCAACCGTGTAATGTTAACAACACGACTTGCTGATGTAGCCTCTGCTTCTTGCACGGAAACTCAGAGTTATGTCTACAAGATGCAACCATTGTCTATTGAAGAGTCATGGACACTATTTTGTAACAAGGTATTTGAAGACAAATCTTGCCCTACTCATCTAAGGGATGTTGCAAAAGCTATTCTGAGTAAATGTGAGGGTTTGCCTTTAGCCATTGTTGCTATCAGTGGGCTTTTGTCTATGAAGGGGACGAGCATAATAGATGAATGGGAGGCAATTCTACACAATCTTGGGAGTGAATTAGAAGGCACTGGTAAGCTAGGACAAAGTTAAAAAGATACTTTGTCTCAGCTACCATGGTCTACCTTCTCATCTCAAGACATGTCTATTGTATTCAAGCATTTACCCAGAGGATTATGAAATACCATGCGATCAAGCTAATTCAATTATGGATTGCTGAGAGATTTGTCGAATGGAGAGAAGGAATGACTACTGAAGATGTAGCTTGGGATTATCTCAAAGAGCTTGCCAATCGGAGCCTAATTCAAGTGACTGCAGTACTCTATGAAGGAATGCCACACATTTGTCGTATACATGATCTTTTACGAGAAGTAATTTTTTCCAAGTCCAAGGAGGCAAAACATGGTGACTGTAAGTACTGGACACACAAGGTGGCCGAATAAGGTACGACGTCTAGTTATTCATAATTTCTTTGGTAATAACCCCCAACAAAGTATTTGCTTTAAACATCTTCGATCTTTAGTCATGTTTCAATTCAAAGAGTCACCATTTGAAACATTGTTATTTGAGATTCTATCCATTGACTTATTAAAGGTTCTGGATTTGAGGGGGTATGCACAATTGGAAAAAATTCCAAATGAGATTTTCAACTTGTTTCATCTGAGGTATTTGTCCCTAGAAGGAACAAGAGTTAAAACAGTTCCAAAATCTATAGGGAAGCTTAAAAATTTAGAGTTTTTGAATTTGGGTGAAACTGAAGTCAAAGAATTGCCCAAGGAAATCCTAAAGCTACAAAAGCTTCTTTATCTCTTGGTATATCAATCAGTTAATTTAGAAGATGGGAGTTATGGATATTATGGATTTAAAGCTCTATCAAAAATCGGAGAGCTTCGTGGCCTACATGCATTAAACACCATAGATGTGGGAGCAGCAGAAGAGAATGATGAAACAAGTGCAATTGTTAAAGAGATACGAAAGCTGACCCAATTAAGAAAGTTAGGAATTACAAATCTAAGAAGAAAAGATGGAAAAGAGCTCTGTTATTCCCTTAACATGATCGTCAGTCTTCAAGAATTAGAGGTACGTTCTGTTGGAAACGATGAGGTAATTGATCTTGATTATTCTTTTTCTTCTCGGTCTCTTCGTATGCTAAGATTGTGGGGTCGCTTGGAAAAGATGCCGCAATGGATAATGGGTCTTCAAGGCTTGGCAAGAATAGATTTGTGCTGGAGCAGATTAGGGAACGATCCGCTTAAATCCCTTGAGTATTTGCCCAATTTGGTCGAAATTTATATGCGACAAGCTTACCAAGGAAAAGAGTTGTGTTTCAACGCTAGAGGGTTCCTAAAGCTTAAGAAGTTGTACCTAAGAGAATTGGAAGAATTGTGTCTGATAAGAGTGGAGGAAGGTGCGATGCCTCGTCTCCAGGAACTAATTCTAGAAGAGCTTCCATTTCTATGGAATCTACCTTTGGGCATTCAACACTTGAAGGAGCTCCAAAAGTTAGATTTGGCTGATATGAGTTTAACTAAACTGATAAAGAATTTAGAGAATCAGGGGTTTGAAAATTACCAGCAAATTGCACACATTCCCGAAGTTGTTATTTCTGACTGGACAGATGGGGAATGGAGAGAGCGGCGGCTACGGGGGAAGTAGAAAATATGAGCCTCTTGTTTGTCATTTTCCTGACAGCATTATTATTATTATTATTATTTTTGTGAGATCCATAGGGAAGTTTATGAGTTATCGTTTTTTATTCCCTCTTATATACGTTGCATTTGATTGATCTGAATTATGTATGAAAGTTGGATTATATGTTTTTCTATTTTTAGTGAAATGATCACATTATTTTGATATTCTTTCTTCAATGGCATGAGCTAAAACTAATTACTATTCATTTTGATATCTCTGTACCCTTTTTTTTTTTTTAAATATAGCATACCAGTCTGTTCATTCACACAATCTGATTATAAGATTTAAATTACTAGCTTAATAAAATGGAAACAACTCATAAAGCCAATGGTGCTCCTTTTATCTGATATAATTCAAAACCCTGCATCAAATTTTTTTCTTCAAGTGCGAGTGGTTACCAATTTTCATTTCGTCCAAAAATGGGGGAGTGGCCATGGATCACTTTTTAGTAACTGGGCAATTATTGCATCGCATTGCGCGATAGTAAAAGATACTAAAATATTTGTACCCACCCCTATGATCGTTTATACAAGCAGCAAATAAATTAAAAGATTATCAATTGAAATTCACTAAAAACATCGAAATTTAATGAACTGTATGTCACACAAAAATTAAAATTGAATGCACTCCATGACTTGTATATCACCGTATGATTTCAAGAATAATACAGCTTTCAAATCAACTAATCTCTCATTGAATACTATATAAATTTTGCGAAGAATGCATGCTTGTCATCAACCAAATAAAAAAAAAACTAAAGGCATACTTTACATTTAATTGATTTAACTATAAGACATCCATAGTTCCCTCCAAACTCGGTCAAAGAAAAAGTATTTTTTCCAGCCAAATGAATAATCCGCGACCTTTGAGCCAATACGTATTGAACCCCAAATTCCACAAAATTATGAGTATTCATAACGGAGGCAACAAAATTTTCAACATGAAGCATGTTATCCTCGCCAACACCTGTGCAATTGCTTTACACAAGCCCTACTAGCAATCTCGTATGCAAATCAAGTGAATAGCTAACAGCACACAATCATTTTCAGTCTCAAACAATTGTAAAACGTTACAGTCTTAAGCAAAAAACATACTATTAAAGATATGTTCATTGAATTTAGTGAACTGAAAAGAAGACAGGGCCACAGATTAATGGAGAGCATGTGTTACATTATAAAGCAAAAGACTCTCAACAGATATTCGGAGCTTAAACAGAGTTCACGCCATATTCACATCAGATTTTGTATTTACAACTGTTGTAATTTAATTCATGAGTCACTTAGTATACTACCAATGATGTATACATGAGTCATAATACAAGTAGTTTTAAGGACAGCAGCAAAGCCAAGACGACAACAGCAAAAGCATAGTATTTTCTCACATTTCCAGTATTCTACCATTTGCAAATATGACTACAGATTTCACAAGTGGAGCGGTTGCATAGCAACCAAATGCATCACATGTATCACTTCTAAGTTATAATTGTTTTTTGAATTTGTGATAACCTCAAAACTTATTAAAAAGAAATTAAATATTTACATGAACAAATTATCCCCAACAAAGTACGAGAAAAAAATAACAAGAATTACAACTGACAAATGCACCAAGATGATTAAAAGTTAATCAATTCAACAAAAAAAAAAAAAAATGAAATATAGCTACATAATTAACCCTCAGTCCATATATGTAAGAACTTTTTACGACGGAAAAGGTGCCATCGACATAAAACCATTCAGGATGAAGTTACCGCATTCACAAAAAGTTAAATTAAAAAATAAAAATAACGTGGGAAAGATCTTAAAATCACTAATTATATCCCTTTAATCAAATTTAAACTGGGAAAATGAGAAAGTTTTTTGCTTTAATTAATTCAAACGCAATTGCGCTATAAATAAATTGTCTTCTATTTATTTTTTTTATTATTTTTTTGAGTTAGGGGGGAGGGTTTGGGAATCAAGAGCAATCAACAAATACAGTAAAAAAAGAAAGCATAAAAAAAATCTTCTTGGACTTCAATTTGATAGGATAGGGGATTTTACAACTATAAAGTTGTTTTACCAAGTAAAAAAAAAAAATTACCTTTAAAATTACCTTTAGAATAATGAAACCTGTAAAAAGATAAGATGCAGAAAGGGAATGAGGTGCAACTAAATCAAGTTGTTCATTATATCAACGATAACATGTATCCCTCCAAAAGAATTTAAAAAAAAAATAGATTATATAAGCACAGAAGATAGAGCATGTGTACCTGCATGCAGGTCACAACAAGCCAAGTTGGGTTTGTCAGCAATACTTTGAAAGATCAACATTCTAAGACCATTCCGAACAGACACTATAAGGAGAACCACGAGTGCTAAGACAAAAGAGTGAGAATTATTTTTCTCATACTCGACTGTTATAGGCAAAGAAAACGAGAATAAGTTCTAAATGAAACTTAATTAACGAAACCTAATGGTTTTCCATCATGAGATCCCAAGTTATTAAGAAACAAACTGATTGAACGGAATAGCCAGAAACAGCAGCAATAACAAGCCATAAAAACATCACAACAGAACCATCTCCTCGATATTTTTTTTAAAAATTTTTTTAGCAGCAATAGCCACAGCATTTTTTTGAAAACTTGGTAAAAGTAGTAATAAATACCCTGGCAGCAAAGCAAGGGGATCGCATAAAATGAAAATCCACATATTGATAAATGGCACTGAAAATTGATTAAAATAATGTAAGCAAGTGTTAGCAAGCATAATATCAAAATTATATCTAATTTTAGCAATTCCGAAAGTTATCAATGAAATTATGTGACTTTAATCATTGTTCCAAATCTGATCCATTATTATACATCTCAAAATGATGCATGGCCTATTTGTTACTTATACCCTAAAACCAAGTCGGTTTTTGGCATTTATATATTACGCTTATTTCATGTTATACTATTTTATGTGGCATTTTTCTTTATCTTTTAATACTTGTTATTTATATTACTCGTTTATTTGATAAAGTTCATGGAATATTAACTGTGTATAAGAGATGGGACATCATTAATATAGAAAGACTAGCACATACTTTGTCTTTACTTATGGTAAGTAGTAATTGATCTCATCAACTATGGTATGTGATACCTAAGCTGGTGTATGGATGCTTGTTAGAAAACAAGTTCATTGGATTGATTAGCTGAGAGTCACCATTCACAGTGCCAATGAATTGCACTGTTAATGGCATGCTGGAAGTGATTCTTAGACTTGAGATTGCAATAGTATTTTGAGTGTGGATTGCTACACTTCGAGTCTATTGCTCAATCCTCGTAAAAGAGTAGTCCATACGGTAGAGGTTGGGTATGGCATAAAGTATGGAAGGATAGTGAGTAATCAATATAGGATTCGCCACTCCTTATTATAGGAGAGTATATCCTGTATTGGCAACTTGTTAAAATATAACTTAAAGAATTTTTTGTGTTGGCCACTTGTTGATATATAACTTAAAGAATTTTTTGCGCAAAAGTGAAAGTATGACTTGAAAGCATTTCAAGGTTTTACTTTTATAGAAAGTTATATTTCGGGAACAAGAAATGATTAATTAGTCATTTAAAGAGTGCGCATTACACTCTTAGACTAATAGAGATATAGTGTGATGAAAGGATATTAATTACACGGTAACTTTGTCATTAATAGGTGTAGTCTACTATATGACTTTCATATTCATTCGGGTGGTCCTGATGCATTGCTAGACGCCACTCCTGATTTATAAGTACGAATTAATTAATTATTGAATTAATGACAAATTACAATGTTTAATTTATCTAGCTCTTAGTTAAGTAATTATGAGTTGTAATTTGTACTTATTGCCAACGTGAATAGAACCTAATGGGTCACACGCAATAAGAATATGATCTTTCGGTTAAATTGTTATTAAGATAAGTATAAGATACTTATGG
>JAMWEH010000151.1:0-23884 GCA_024721245.1 Mitragyna speciosa
TGTGCCCCGTAACCTCCCGCTTTCTCTTTGCGAACGATGTTATAATATTATATATTAGCCATAAAGGAATCTGAAGAAGCTTAAATCTCATTGAAGATGGGATCCTTATATGGTTGCATATCAAACAGTGTCCTCAACATTTTGCCTGCCATGGTATGCCATGTGAACAGTATCTGTAGAATCAGTAAACCATGCCTAGGAGTGGGTGATGTTGAGAGATGAGCCATTGAATTATCTGTTTGTTCAAACGATATAACAGGACTGCATGAGGGGTGATGCTAAGAAGATCTGCCAAATATATCCCAACGCGAAACACGAGTATGATTCTTTAATCCACAATGGGAACATATATGAAAAATTCAACCAGTCTTCTCCACTCGATCTTTTGGACTTCTTTTACCACATGAACATATCCACAAGAGTAACATTGTGCCGTAACAAATAAGACAATTAACCTATGAAGTTCACGACCGCTATGAGCACTGCAGAACGATACTTTCTGAATGAACAGTGTCACTGCAATGAGCAGTACCTAGTTGTGATTGGGATGAATAGCTTTGATGAACAGTAATTTCAGGATGAACAGAATAATCGTGCAGTAACTTCTAGCAATGAACATTAACTTGTGTGATGAATGGCAACATGCGATGAACAGTAACTCGCACAATGATTAGTAACTATGAACAGTCACGCAGTGAACAGTATGTGCGATTAATGGTAATGTGATGAGCTGAAAAACAATAGTATGTTTTTTTTTTTTGGTGTTTTAGAAATAAGACGTTTTCCCAACTTCCCTAAAATTTTGCTCTAATACCATCTTAAGAATTTTGGGAGGAAAGCTCGGTATGCAAATATGGGTCACTTGTATCCACATAATAAGCATTTACAAAAATACCCTTATTCTCTTAGCATGAAGCCTATCTTATCTCTCCACCTTCTGTTCGTCCCTAACTTCTGCAGTCTTTCTAATCCTTTCAAGTCTTTCTTCTTCTTGCTCTTCTTCTCTTCCTACTGCATCTGTAATTTTCAAATCTTTTTTCTGCATAAATTTACTAACTACTCCAATCAATTCCACTAAGTTATATAGAGAATCTTTTCCTCTTTATACTTCTGCTCTTGCATGATTATTGTGTTGGAAAATGTTGGAGTAAAATTTTAGTTTTTGAATTGTTTGTTGAGGGCAAAATTGGAAAGCAATTGATAAAATTTGATAATTTTGGGCAAGTGACATTGTTTGGAACATTCTGAATTATCAAGTGTTGTAACAGATGGAGTACTAGCTTTGGTGGCCGAAACCTACAAGATCCTACATTAATAGCACAATAGAAATACAGAGAAGGAATTGATTCATGACAATGGAGCAAGAGGTTTTGTTGCACATTGACGTTCTTTTTCCCCCCTCTTGTTCTTGTTTGCTTGTGTGAAGTAAATTTGATTAAAAGTGCAGTATCTGCACATTTTTTTGTGGCCCTAAAGAATGGTGATCTTTTATTACGAGAAATTTTTTCTTGATGTGACTTTGTGTTAACCGTGTGTCTTCTAGTCTCGCTTTCTACTTGTACTCTAGGTAATCAAATTACAAAATGCTTCATTTTCCCTCATTTGCTTATATTCTTCATGGATTATGGTCAGCCAAATGAAGTAGATTGCTAATTTATTTATTTATTTTTTTAATGCCAATGGGGTGCAATGGTTCCCCTTATCCATTCTGGTGATTGTGATTTCAAGTGAATATAGCTCTTCTGTTTTCTGCAGTGATCTTGGCAATTCAAATTTGTCTGGCCATCTGGTACCCGATTTGGAAAACTTGAACATCTGCAGTATCTGTAAGTATTTGTTTTTCCTCTGTTAGTATCTTCCATTTATCAGAGTATGCATTCCATTGGCTGCTTGGAGTTCTGGTGATGTTGATAATTTTCTGCATGTTAGATTGTTGGCTGATCTCATCTTGATAGTTGTCTGTTGTCTCTGTTTCTTTACTTGCTAAAGCTACAGTTTCTTTTCCCTTTAACAGAGAGCTTTACAAAAATAACATTGAACGGTCAATTCCTGTAGAGCTTGGTTACTTGAAGAGCCTGATTAGTCTGGACCTATACAACAATAATCTCACAGGTGCTGTTCCGGATTCACTGGGGAAGTTAAAATCTCTTGTTTTCTTGTAAGTTCTACCTCAGTGCATTTTTGTTTTATATTGTCCAAATTTTAGTAAGAGTGAAGAGTTAGATGAGTATATATTTATACATATGCATGTTTTTGTGTATTCAAATATCTACATATCCGTGTGTGTATATAAACACGGAGTTAACTTACACATACATATTTTATTCATGTGTGTTAAAAATATCTATCATATATGTGGGTGTAACACACATATAATTATGCATACATGTGTGCATGTGAACAGAGGGGGAGAGATAAGAGTGAGAGAACTTATCATAATTTATTTTCTTTGAACAATGGTTTTATTTTCGTCCCAGTAAATGATCCTGGAGGCGTACTGTTAGATATTGACTTTCCAGATCTTAATTGAAATCTGTCTCTCTATCTCAAGAACACAGAAGAAAGAAGCCTCTTGGTTTGTGCAAATTGAACTAGACCTTTAAGGGAAGCATCATTTTAATGTTTGAAATCGTGTGCTGTCTTTTGCAGGCGCCTCAATGATAACCGTTTAACGGGGCCAATCCCAAGGTCGCTGGCTGGAATTTCTAGCCTGAAAGTTGTGTGAGTGCTTACTTATTTTGATTTATAAATCATGTCTTTTCCATGGATGCTAGATCACGAAACAAGTTTTTTTCATCAGGGATGTCTCAAATAATGATTTGTGTGGAACAATTCCTACGAGTGGTCCATTTGAGCACATACCATTGAACAAGTAAGTTTATTTGAATTCTATGCTCTACCCATTTTTCTTCATGCCCTTCACCTGTGATGTGTTTGCTTCTTCTTTCCATTAGATGTTGCTGCTTTTTCGACACAGATATAACTGAAAAGAACAGCAGATATCTGTTTGTTTGTTGTTTTTTTTTTCTTTTTCTTTGTTTTTTTCCCCAACCTAATGTAGCATTCATGAGCGTGTGCATATTTCCGGGTGGGATTAGCAGTTGGAATGCGGTCATGTTTTTGCAGTTCATTACAATTATTTGTTCTAATTTTGAGAAGGGTGGAGTGCACTACTGAGGGCTATCAGGTCACATGAAATGATTTGAATTGTTCCTTCATTTGGTCTCTAAATGTCACATGCTTAAAATCTGGAGTCAGAAATGTATTAGCTGAGAAATTCTTTCATAAAATTATTGTGAAAGTGATAATATTAATTATGCCTTCAACTTGAATTATTATTGGGAATAAAAAAGGGTATTTTTAACCTGGTCAAACTACACACACACTCACATTGGAGGTATTTTGAGTTCCACAACTCTGGGATTCAGTCAAATGGGGAAACATGGACAGGCTGTTGAATGAACAGAAATCTGTCTCCCAGCATATCCTCTCTCCTATTTATCAGATAAGTTCTTAACTTTTATTAATGTGTAAAGACAACAATATTCGTTGTTTACCAAGCTGCATCCCGATCAGTAAATGGTTCATAATGGATGCTTTTGCTGCTCTGGTATTTTGGTATTTTAAGTTGGTGTCTTGTATAATGCTTCATTTAGATTGTTCACTTCATCTTTTGTGTTCTCGTTGAGCTTCTATGATGATGTTAGACAAGAAGAAAATAAAATAATGTAAATCACAAACCTCTTTAATGCTGTTTCTTTTCCTAGAAATGTTTTGACGACCTGATAGGATGCAATAACTGTTATTGTTGCCTCAAAAATTGCAGCTTTGAGAACAATCCTCGTCTTGAAGGTCCAGAACTGCAAGGACTCGCAAGTTACGACACAAACTGCTCATAGGAGAATCGTTATTAGATGCAGCAGATTACAACGGTTACATTAAGGTTTATATGTTGTAATGTTTGTTGTATTTCTGTCTTAACACATGCCCGGTTGGTGTGTGTTGTCTTAAAATGCTTGGACATGTAATCTTTATGGAGAATTACCAACGTAGGTGGGGGTATTAAAGTGACCAGAATCTGTACAACCATTTTACTTTTAACATCCTTAAACATCTTTCTTGCCTGGTAATTTTTGTTCTGTGGAGTTCTGGAATTACAATATGCAAGAATTTCTGTAAGTTATCAAATCTCAGCAATCATGTCTTACAGAGGCTCGCGGCTATATTCTCTTCCTTTCTCCTGTTGCCCTTGTAAAGCAGGCTTGTTTGGTAACTTTGTTAATGGTAGGCATGGAGCTTCACAATTTAGCTTTTTGTCATTTTTCACAAGTTGGTGGCGCGGTATAACTTTTCAGTATTTAGGTGTAGTTTTCGGCATTCTGGTGTAGTTTCTGAGTAATTTGATATAACTAAATTTCTTTTCAAAATCACTTCGTTTTTAGTATTGTTTTTTTAGCTTAAATTTAGTCCACAAAGCAACATTGTAATTATTCATTTTGTCACACTAAATTATGGCCATTAACTTGTAGTAAATAGAACTTGTGAAATCCCAAATCTGTTTATGGCTGATAATTGTCCTTATTTTTGAAGTTATATAGTTGCATTAAAAAAGGGTATTAATGTAATTACAAAAATTAGATTAGTTAAATTCTAATCAAAATTAACCTTCCGTTAAAGGAATTTCTAACCTTTTATAACTCTTTAGGATAAAGTGGGGCATGTGGCTACGATTCCAATCTAAATAACCGGTTCCCAAACTTTTTGAAGGTGCATAATGAACGGAGCGCGTGGATTCTTTATGTTATATCCATAAATTTGGTTTCTTCTTTAATTTATGTTCTTTGTCAAATGTTCTCTAATTTTTATACATAAAAGTACGTATGAATTTATGTAATCTTGTAATTTAGCAATTAATGTATTTCTTAAAATACCTTATCTTTTAAGTTGTTGTATATTAAAAAAGGATTTAAATTAATCAAATCCTAATCAAATTCAACTTTTTTTGAAAATATTTTAAACCTTTTATACTTATAGATTTAAATTGAATAAATTACAAAAAGAAATTTATTATTAGCATAAAAATTAATTTACAATTACAAAAATAAATTGGATTTACAAAAAAATATTATTGGTTAGTATGAACATTTATTTTTCCCTTTTTAAAATATTTTTAATTGATTAGTATGTGAATTTAAATTTATGCTTTACACAAGATCCCAAACGAAAAAATTTATTTAGCAAAAATTAAATGAATAAAAAATAAAATAACTAAAAAGAAATAAATTTTCAAATATTTTATAATAAGAATTATTTTTCTATTTTAAACATAATTTTAATTTTAAAAATATTTATTCAATTCTTAAAATAGCTGTATTTTTAAGTCACAATCATATTAAGTATGAACATTAATGAAAAAATAAAGAGCTAGACTAATAAGTTTATAATGAAACTTTAAATTCTCAAATATCTTTCAAGTCTTTTATTCGACTTAAATTAAAATTAATAAAAAAATAAAAATGCACATATAAGATTGCAAAGGAAAAAAATCCTCCTTGCAAATAAAATTTAGATGGAATTTCAGGCCTTTTATAATAAAATTTAATTTAAATTAAAATTAATAAAAATGCATAAAAATGCACAGATAAGATAGAAAAGAAAAAAAACTCCTCCTCCGAATAAAATTTAATTGGAATTTCCAATGCAAAATTGGAAAATTACCTACTTTGCATCAGTTTTAATATCAATTGCTATAATAATGAAACTCTATATTGCCTAAAAAATATTCATAGAATCTAGCAGAGTATGTAGCAGGTTCAAGCTTGAAAATTTTTCTCTTTTTTGTTTGTGTGCAATCATTTTTATGTTTATCACAATTATTCTTTACATATAGATGATGAAACTTGACCCATTTTTAGCTTTAAAAACTTACACATAGAAAGCCTATCCTTCATACACAAATTAAATCCAATAATGATAAGAATATAAAATTAGATAGAAACAACCATACTTTGTTATTACACAAACTTTTGTTTAAATAACTAATTGCAAACGATAAATTATAAATAATTGTTTAGTAGCAAAATTAATTAAGAACAATTACTTAGACCAATTATTTAGCAAAAATGACTTTAATTTTTTGGTATTTTATAATTATACTTTTGAAATAGCCTTTTTGTTTTGCGTTGCAATTGCATTAAGAAAGGACATTGAATGAAATGATAAAAAAATGAATAATTAAATCCTAATGAAGCTCAACCTTTATTCAAAAGTCATTTATCTTACAATTCGAATTGAATTTAAATTAAAATGATAAAAAAGATGCGAACCATTTAAAAATTCAATGATAAAAAAAATGAATAATTAAATCCTAATGAAGCTCAACCTTTATTCAAAAGTCATTTATCTTACAATTCGAATTGAATTTAAATTAAAATGATAAAAAAGATGCGAACCATTTAAAATTTTTTCTATCTAGCTTTTCTTTTCATTTTAATGGAAAATTTCTTAATCAAGCTGGACCATTTTTTAATTTATGTTTCAAACTAAAGTAAAATAATATATTAATATTAAATTTTTTATTTTAAAAATATTTTCAGGCATTACAAAATAAATAAGTTAAATTATCTACTTAACTCAATCATTTTTCTACTTAACTCCATCATTTTACCTTTTGTTAAGAATGTATGCAGTATCACCCTACTTTAAAATGCCACAAAAGTATGCATCATAGTGCAAAGAAAGATAAAATATATTATTTTTGACTCACTTATACTAACTTGGAAACCATGATAAAAAAAATTAATTAATCAAAACTTTAAACTTTTGAATCTTATTACAACTTAAATTTAAAAGTATTTAGTTTATAGAGAAAATTTAAAATCACAAAATTATAAAGAAAATCATGCTATCATGCATTTATCAAAAAAATCTATAATATTAACATGGTTTTTTAGTTAGATATATCACATTCGTGTAATTACAAAAGTCTCTATTTAAGAAATCAATTGTAGTGGATACAAGTAATTAGAAAGTATAGAGAAATCAGGATGTAAATAAGCTAGCCTCCTGCACAAAGTTTATTTCTATATCTCAATGAAAATATTATCAGCTTTACATAAAAAAAGAAATTAATTGCAAACAATAAATTATAAATAAGTGCTTGGTAAAAACAATTAATTAAAAATAATCATTTAGATCAATTCTTTAGCAGAATGACCAATTAAACATTTTAATATTTTAACATTTAATGTTTTTCTTTTTAAAAATAACCTTATTTTTTACGTTTGAATTGCTTTAAGAAAAGACGTTAATGAAAATATAAAGAGGTAGATTAATTAAATCCAAATAAAACTCAAATTTCATTCAAACATCTTTCAAATCTTACAATAAGAAGATAATTTAAAAAGAATTCATCTGCATTATTGAATTATAAAAAGCAACGATTCACGTCTTTTCAAAAAATATAAGACACCAATCCCTTTTTTAAATCTCAATTTGAATTAAAAAAGTCTACGCTATTGTACCATGAATTTACTTTAGTGGTATCATTTTGTTTCTTTCTTACTGTAATTCTATTTACTGAATTTAAAAATAACAACTTTAACATATTAAATTCTATATGAAAACTAACTACCATTGCACTACTTTAAAAGATAGTGAAGTAACATGTACCATGGACCGAGATGCAAGAAAGTTTTATCAACTAATTTTGATTGAAGAAGATAGATTTGAAGATAGCAAAAAACGTTGTACCAATCATTGGATTTTGAATTTACATAAGCTATTTGATTACAAAATTTATTATTTGAGAAATATCATTATTTCTTTATTTTATAATCACATCAGGGAATTAACACAAAATATTATCTTAAAAACCTAAACACATAGAATCAAGTGTAAATCTTACTAAAACTTATCCTAGGAAATTACTTTAAAATTTAAGAATGCTACAAAAAACTAAGGCCAGGTTTCAAAAGACTTTGAATTAAATTTCTAAAAGCTACTTCAAATATAAAGAGTCATCAAGAATTGAATTTTTAATAATGTTAAAACTTATTCAATCAAAAAGGTTATCATGCTTAATAGGGTAGCATTACATCTTTAATCATTAAAATTTCTTTATGTCAAAATTTATATTTTCCTTTAATACAGCACGAGATTTCGAATGTGGTATTTTGAATTCAATCAATATTGTTAACAACTCAACCAAGATAATTGAACAATTATTTATGACTTTTTAATATGAAAGCTAATTAGTGTTCAAACTCTTATTAATATTAGTATTATATTTTGATAATATACGAAGTAATTAACTGATTACAAAGAGTTTGTTAAAGAAAACTATATGGGTTTAGCTAATGAGTGCTTTAGGGCACTAATTAAGTGAGCTCTCAAGTGTTACTTTTTGAGAAAGTGAAGTTAATTCAAAAAAGCGTCTAAATATAAGGGTGCAATAAACATGAATGCATATAGTATAAACAAATATGGAATTTAAAATACTATATAACATAAAATCGAGACATATTTTATTTCCTAGACTTCTATAATTAGTAGAGAAAATGCAAAAAGCAAATTGATAGAAAGTGGAGCTGAGAAATTCCACATATGTAATTGCATTAATTGTTACAACAAAAATATAAGAATTTTGCAAGTCATGTGACGTTATAGTCATCACAAATTTCAAAACTCATTATTCTCATAGTACATGATATTTTAGTTAATAGTGAAAAGTTATATACTTATTACATAAGTTTATAAGTTTGACAAATAACTCTGTTTGATTTTACTAAGTGACTAATTAAATCAATGTCCAAGAAAATGCCAAATATTCAATAATACTAACTTACAAAATAAGAATTTCATAAAACCTATCTATAAATTGCTTAAGATTATCAAAATTAGTCAAATTTAAGGACACATACTAACATTAAATCTAACTTCACTATAAACATATTAAAAGTGTATCATTATGAGAGATCATACAACATAAATCTTACTTTTGTGACAATATATGTTTGAGCTCTAACATTTAAATAAATACTAAAAAAAGAACTAGATTATTAGCTTTTTAATATATATGTAAAATTGCAAAACAAAAATATAATAATTTTCAAATACATGGTATGTATAAAGTTGCAGTTTATTGTACAGTTATCTTTTTATTTTATAGGATTATTTAATGTAACATAAAATATATTTTTGAATTTTTAGATATATAATATTTTTCTATGGGTAGAAAGTTGAGGAAGGAGAAAAATATTATCAATTGTGTGGAAAGAAAATAATAGTTATAAAAAATATAGTGTTAGAACAGTTAAAAAATGACATCACCTAACTAAACAAGATAAGTCATTGCAAAGTTGCAAATGATATGTAAAAAAAATATATAATTATACATTTTTATTTCATAATCAATCCAAACAAATGACATAACTTAACTAACTTAATAATTTTGCACAATGGTAGCAATATGTTTGTATACAATAGGTAAGTGTTACTTTTAAGATGATTCATTACCCAAAAGTTAGAATCACTAGAACTATTAGTGTATTTCTATTTACACCAAAAAAAAGTTATCATCATTTTTATGTACATGTTAGATTAAATAAAAAGAGAAACTACAAGTAAATCAATTTAAAATAAGTAAGAGTACCAAATTTCAAAAGAAGTCATTGGAGATACTTAATTGTGGTACAATTATATTAAAGTCTCATTTGATACTTTATAGATAAAATAGTGACATGTAATATTTGTGGTCATAATAAAATTTTAAAGGATTGCATAATTTCTTTTGTAAAGATATTTTAGAGAAACTATCGTCATGCCAATTGGAGATATTCTTCTATTTCATTCAATCTTTTTGAAAAAAGAAAATAATTTGTGAAATTAACACAAAATATATGTGAAAGCTATTAAAGTAAAAATAGTAATATTTTGATACTTAAATAATTAGTAATTATCCTATATTTGCTTCTTAGGGTAATTTTTAGATATGGCTTTTAAAAAATTAGAAAACCAAAATTATTATACATTTTTTTCTCTTTTTTTTCTTTTGTTGTATTGTTTATTAAATAAACTATTAAACATGCAAAGCACGTGCCTCATTCTTAGTGTGTGTATATATATATATATGTGTGTGTGTGTGTGTGTGTGTGTGTGTGTGTGTGTGTGTATAATCAATCTATACCATTACAATAGAGAAAGGAGAATGGTGTTGGTGGGATTTGAACCCTTGACGTCTGGGGTGGAGTTGTAGAGGTCTAATCGCTCAACTCTCTATTCGTTCTCTAATTGATATGCTTAAAAGGTTCTTAGATTTTGTATGTTGGCAAATTCCTATACATCCCCCCCGGTGCGGGGGAGGGGATGCCAAATCCATTATTATTAAATAATAAGAAGATGAAAAAGTACAAACCCATTACATGACAAAAAGAAAATAAATAATACTACTTCCTTACATTTTGAGTCTTGATATATGCAATGCCCATCCTATCTAAATTGAGAATTGCTCTAAAGGTAGAAGGGAGTTGATGTTTGGTAATACTTAATATTAAGTATTAAAAAAAAGTATTATTTAATTTATGTTTAAAATTTTAAGTGAAAGCTAAATAATGCTTTTCTTATCATGCACACACTCATGACGTCTAGTCCATCTCTTTTATACATTTGTACACACACTTTTTGACAAGTACACGTGCACAGAGACTCTTACTTCTAATGTACAAATCCACTCTTTCACAAGACACTCGCACATACACATAATCTCTTTTACGCACCAACATACTATATACGCTAACTATCAAGCGCACTTGCATTCCCACACACACTTTTTCTTAAGCACAATCTCTTACAACATGCATATGCATAGACTTTTCCTCATCGCACGCGCCTATGCAAGCAAATCCATATAGACCTGTCAATGGGTTGAGTTTAGGCCGGAGTTGAATATTTCGGACCCAAACCTGTTTGAATAGAGACGTTCTGGACCTCGACTCGTATACCTGAGGGATCTCACAAGTTAGGTTCAGATCTGGAACCAATCAGGTCCAGGTAAACCTGAATTGTAATGGCCTTAGGCCTTCTAATGGACCAAAGGTCTATTATCAAATTAGTCATCCTTTTTTTCTAAAGCCTAAGTTTCTTTCTTTTTCAAAGCTCACTTTTTTTTTTAACATTAAATCCCAATTTAAAAATCATTCCCTTATTTATTTTAAAATCCACTTTATAATATATACAAACACACACACACACACACACCCACACACATATATATTTATTTTATTAACGAGTTTGGATCTGTGTCGGGTCGAAATTGAATATTCCATATCTGATGCTACCCATTGACAGCTCTACATCCATACATTTTCTCTCTCTCTCTCTCTCTCTCATGCACACACACACGAACATGTTCACTGTCACAGGCACTCCTTTTCTCTGACACAAACACTCTTATCTCTCAATTGTTTCATTTGTTTTAATAAAATCATTAGGTGAGATATTTCAGTTAAGTAATTTAATTAGTTAATTATCAAAAAGATATAATTATATAAATTTTGCAATTCAATAATTTTGCCACTTCAATTGCAGCTAGAATTCAGGTTTATCAAACAAGTGCTTAGGGTATCTCTTAAACCGATAAAAGAATTCTTGCAAAAAGACATTAAGATAGATTAATGCAATCGTTAGATCTTTGTCAAAAGGAAACTAATAATGATAACACCCTGACAAAAAAAATGCTGGTGATATTTAAAAGAGCACTCATTCTCTCATAATTAACAATAAATTCTTCCTTAGGGGAGTGGATTTGTGTGAAATTTTGGATGGAGCGGAAAGAAAGCCTATTATATGTTGAATTTACAAAATGATATCAGAATGCTCGAGCTGGGCCATAAGTAGGGCTGTCTATGGGTTGAGTCCAAGCTGGTATTGAATATTTCAGACTCGGACTGGTTCACATAAAATTGTTCTGAAATTGACTCGTATTAGTTCTTGCAATTGATTTTCTGGATTTACGTCTGATCAGATCTGAATACGGGTTGGGTAGACCGGCAAACAATATTAGGCAAAAAAAATGGACAAAATAAGAGACAATATTTGGTAAATTATTTAGTACTGGAAGTGTAAAATACATCTTGGTGTGTATTATAATTACTATATATTTAGACGAGTTTGGGTAGGGTCAGAGTCGGAATAGAATATTTTGTATTCGACCCGCTTTTTATTAAGGAAAGATAGGTTTGAGTCTAGGTTGGGCAAAAGGAATTACATCTATATCCGTATTCGGGAAAAAATAATGGGTACGAGTCGGATCCAGGGTGCACACCCGGACCTAGCCATAAGAACCAATTATGAGCAATTCCAAACCCAATAAGAGACCTTCAAAAGTTTTTGCAACTGCTGAGGTTTCTAACGGATCAGTTTTGCTTCTACAATTCCGGGTAGATTAGATTTTGGTATTAAGATGAAAGAAATCTAATATTGAACTTATGCAGAGTTAGACAGTAGGGTTAGAAAGGAGATTAAGGGAATAAAATGAAGTTATTTCTCTTTCTATAAAATATCCAACAAGTGAAATAAAATAGTGTATTCCAAGGAATTGTAATGTATAGAAATATATCAGAGCAACTGAGATAATAAGGTTAAGATGAAGACTTGGGGAGTAAAGATGAAGGTTTTTCTCTTTCTACATAATATCCAATAAGTAAAATATAATAGTGTACCCCAAGGAATTGCAAAATATAGAAATATATCAGAGCAACTGCAACCCTTTTTCAATGAATCAGTGACAGGGATAGAAGAATTCAATTAGGGATATAAGAACATTTTAGATGCTTAAAAATGCGTTGTAGCGCATGTTAAGTATCCTCAAATAGGTGCCTACAATGGGGGCATTCAGCATTTGCAGAAATATTCCTTCTAAGCATAAGTTTTCTTGCAGGGATTGTCTTGATTAGCTAACCAAATAAAGTGCTCGACTTTGGTTGATAAGAGGAACAATAAATCTAATTGGAAGATACACTTGTAGCATTATCATAGTCGGCAGACTCAAATAGATTTAATACAGAAGAAGACTTGGTGTCTAAAATTCTTGTCTTGGGATCTATTCTACATGAGACAATCACTGATGAACATTTTGTTTAGTAATGAAAGAGAAAGTATTAAAAGGATTTCAGAGATGACAAAGGATATATATCAAGATTCTACGTGCCATGACTTCGAAGACATCATTTACTAATTATTCGGGCACAAATTGGCTATCGAACGTTTATTTGGTGGTGAGTTGACGTGTTGATGTATTTCGAACATGCCACTAAGTCAATACCCAGAAACAGTAGTCAAGTTGGTGAAAAATGTAAAAATTTGCACTGATTGTGTTCTAACTTTGGTGTTGATTGCTAGCGGTTGATAGGCTCATAACTAGGCTAGAACAATCCATTATTTGAAAGTCTCATGGGTCTTTCCCTATGAGTTACTCTCTTGCTAAGCATGGGTCTTCTCTTCACATGGATTTCTTCTATCTTTTGTTTTCAGGCTCCTGTTTAGGATATAGCCTCTGTTTTCTTCTCTTTACCATATTCTCTGTGCTGGCTTTCCTTCCTCCTAAGTTTCTCCCCAGTTTCCTTATATTTAAATCCTAACATAGTTTTCTCCATTGTTTTCTGCTAGGTCATATCAGAGTTGTGTTCATATCCGTGAGTTATATACCCTGGACATCCACAAGATTTCAGTTTGTTTATTCTTCTTCTACGAATGGCAGATGAGATTGCGAGGTTACGGGAAAAGTTTACATTATCTGAAATGGAAGATAGGGCAGTCAATGGGGATGAAATACAAGATGATTCAGTAAGAGAAAAGGGTATGCTTTGTTTAGTGGGAAAGGTTTTCAGTACAAAGCAGATTAACCTTTCGGCTCTAACCTCAACCGTGAAAGGTGTATGGAATCCCAAAGAAGCCATGTCCAGTAAAATACTGGGAGATGACGTGATACTATTTCAGTTTGAGAGAGAGTGGGATCGTAACAAGGTGCTAGCAGGTCGGCCATGGTCTTTCCATAAGCATCTACTCAACATACAGGAATACAATGGAGTTATATGCTCAACTAAAATTCCTTTTGATTGGAGCCCGTTTTGGATACAAGTCCATAATCTTCCTCTCAATTGTATGAATGCAACTACAGCCAAAGTCATGGGAAACTATGTCGGACGATTTCTGGAAACGGACTCTGATCAGGAAGGCATTGCATGGGGTAAATTTTTGAGAATAAGAGCATGGTTCAAAGACTCGGCCGAGTCGGAGATGACTCGGCCGAGTCGTCACCGGAACGGAGGGCTCTGGTCCGAGACCGTTCCGATCCTACTCGGAGACGGTAAACTTGCCGGAAACTCGCCGGGACTCGTCTGACTCGGACCGAGTTACATCCGAGTCGAAGAAAATCGGCCGAATCTCAACCGAGTCGTATCCGAGTCAACTCGGCCAAACCAAGAAAACAGCACATATACACCAGCGCTCCACCCTCAACCACCAGCACACCACCACCCTCAATGACCGCCAAAAACCCACCACCACAACCAATCAACAACTGCCACCATCATCCACTTCTTCCTTCACCACCACTGCACCAAATCACAAACACCACTGCACAAACCACCAAATCACACCCACACGGCAAGGGGCTGTTTTTGCAGGGGGAGGTGGCAGGTGTAGAGAGGAAGTGGGTGGTGGGGTGAATCGGGATGGTGGAAGAGATGAGAATGGAATAGAAGAGGAAGAGAAGAGAAGATGGAGAAGAAGGAGAGAAGAGGAAGATACGGAAGAAGGGAAGGGAAGGGAAGGGAAGGGAAGAGAGGAAAAGACGGCAGAAAGGGAATAGCGGGAGAGGAAGAGCAAGGGGTAGGGGAATTGGAAGAAAAGAAGAAAAAAAAAGAGAAACAAATCTAGGGTTTTCCTTAGGAAAAGAAATAGGAAATTAGATTAGATTAGGAAATAAGAAATTAAAATTAAAAATTAATATTTTTTTAAAAACCAAAGTTACAGAAGACTTTTAGTCATATAATATAGGTATGCTTAATCACAAAAATATCTTCTGATATATTTATTTTTAATTCTCTCAAAAGCCAGTTATGACGTGTGGGCATGCCTTGAAAAAATTAAATCTTCTCTCATTTACTTCTACAATTATTACTTTTAAAATTATGTTTTATGTTATTTTGATTTGTTTGTGATAGCATTGCATTTAATGCTTAAAAACATATACCATTTTTTATATCAATAAAAATAGTACATCTTAAATATTTTATTTACTATTTTTTAGTTATTTTTGTTTAGCATATTTTTTTATTTTTTGAATAATTATTTATAAATTTTAAAATAAAAATTATTTTAAAACTTGCGTCTCACCGAGACCGTGACCGATATACCGAGTCCGATGTGGAACGATACGACCCGCGACCGCGACCACGACCGCGACCGCGACTTTGAATTATGAATAAGAGTGGAGATCAACTTGTCAAAGCCTCTTGTGAGGGGAATGAAGTTCACTTTTAATGGGAAGAGATCACAGAGTCTTCTTTCGATATGAAAGGCTCCCAAATTTCTGCTATCATTGTGGAAGGATAGGTCACGATAACAAAGACTGTGACGAGAGATGGTCGACTGGGGGATTAGTGACATCGATGAAACAGTTCGATAGCTAGTTGAGAGCCCAGCTGGCCGTCGGCGGAGTCAAGCGTGTTTCAGTACTAGCAAGAGATGTCCTTATCAGATAAGGATAGAGATCATGGAATCCATTCAAATCTCGAGTTAGGTGGAAGAAATATGGCTGCAGTTGATGAGGAGTCTAGCTTTGCCCGATTAAAAAGGATTGATTCAGCAAATAGTAAGGGCAAGGAGCATGTTTTCGAATTTGAAAAAGGTACAGCTGGCAGTGACTCGGTGGAGATTCGGCAACAATCAAGCAGTGGATTATCCTTTTTCCAACAAGACTTTTAACAGGAACACAACGACATGCCTCCTTACTAGACTCTAAATGAGCAAACCCAGCATGGAGAATCCCTCTCCAATGGCCCACACACATCTCCAATTGTTGACAACAACTCTTCACCCCTATGCAAAACCTGCTCGAACTTCGACCAACTCAAATTGGAGTGTCAGTTTCCTCCATCATACAAAAAACCACAGAGCCAGTTACAAACATGGAACACATAGACGACTTGCCTAACCAACTTCCCAACCTTTCTGATACTTTTCTCGTTGACGTTCCCCTTGCACAAACTTTCAAAGGTAGTCAACAAAATAACCATCCAACCCTCAATCAAACCAAAACCCAAATCGCAACGGGATCTCTGCTTCAAGCACCTAAAAAGTGGAAAAGGAAATCTTCACTGAAAAAGAAGGTAGCTGATAACCACGTGGCGACCAGCTCTTAATTCCAAGAGGTGCTTGCCATATGATGAAGATGATAGTGTAGAATTGCTACAAGAATCACCAAAGAGAGTTAAATGGACCGATACCAACGTGGTTGATGAGATGACCTACAATGTTCCAACAGCGGAGACTGATGAGCGTTAGTCCTGCTGACAACCATGAATCTCTTATCTTGGAACTATTGGGGGCTTGGGAATCGGTCGACAATTCGTGAACTGAATGAGTTAATCTGACTCAGCGCCATTTTTTTGGTATAAACTAAATGTAATTCAAAAGCAATCGAGAAAGTAAAATACTCTCTAAGCATGCATGGCATATCTGTTGAAGCAGAAGGAAAATCAAGAGGGCTAGCATTGCTCTGGAAAAAGGATATAGTGGTGGATCTTAGAAGCTTTAGTCATAGGCATATTGATACCATAGTCCAGATGACAAATTCAGGCTGCCAAATGGAGATTTATAGGTTATTACGGGGAGCCTAATAGAGCGAGAAGGAAGCGGTCCTAGGAATTCTTCAAGGGATTTGATAACTTAGCAAATTTTCCATGGTTGTGCATGGGATATTTCAACGAGGTATTGTTTCATTCCGAGTGTTCTGGTATGGCAGCAAGACCTCAATGGCAAATTAACTCTTTTCAAGGGGCTATGCAATCGTGCAGTCTGATTGACTTGGGATACGAAAGATACTCTTTTACATGGTTTACATGGTTTAATTCCAGAGATGATCCTAAAAGAGGGAGAGCAAGATTGGATAGAGCATAGTGCAAATGCAGAATGGAGTTGCATGTTTCCGGACGCAAAAGTCAGTCACCAATTTTTATACAAATCAGATCACGACGCTGTATGTATCCAGTTACACAGAAACAAGAAGATCGGAGGGCAGAAATCAAAACATAAGACGGTTCAAATTCGAAGCAATGTGGGTCAAATCTCAAGAATGCGAGCAGATTATTAAGCAAAATTGGAACTCAAGTACGGAAGGAGAATTTAATTTTGAGTAGCAGCTAAATTCGTGTAAAGTGGGCCTTATTCGTTGGAGTAAGCCCAGCTTTGGTAATGTCACAAAGGAGGCAGGTAGCTTGAGAAGGCAGTTGCAGGAGCATCGCATAGGAAATCAACCAGTCCCAAGTTCCAATCATGTTGCGAAGTTGAAGCAGCAGTTAGAAGAGATGTTAGATCGAAAGGATATGCTGTGGAGGCAGAGAGCGAAAGCACATTGGTTGAAAGAAGGGGGCCGTAATACATCTTATTTCCATGCAAGAGCATCGCGTAGGAGGAAGAACAATATAATTCTAGGGTTAAAAAATAATGTTGGCCAATGGTGTGACAATGATCTGGAAATAGAGCACATAATATCGATGTATTTTGGGGAACTTTTTACTTCCTCTAATCCATCCAAGGAGAGTATACAAATTGTACTCGAGCGTGTAAGGGGTAAAGTAACCATGGATATGAACACAATCTTGAGTAGACCTTATGAAGCAATTGAGGTAACTACGGCCTTGTCTCAAATGCATCCATATAAATCACCAGGTCCAGATGGTACGAGTCCTATTTTCCATCAAAAGTACTAGCATATTGTAGGAAGAAGTGTCATTAGTACAGTCTTAAATTTTTTAAATAATGGACAATTTGCCAAAAGCCTCAACTTTACTCACATTGTTTTGATTCCCAAATGTCAAATGCCAGAGTCGATAACACAATTTCGCCCAATCAGCCTATGCAACGTAGTCTATAAGCTAGCTTCTAAAGTCTTGGCTAATAGGTTACGAACAATTCTTCCATCAATAATATCTGATTCCCAATCTGATTTTGTCCCAGCACGTTTAATCACAGACAACGTCCTAGTGGCCTATGAGATTCACCATTTTTTAAAGACGAAAGGCAATAATGGTGAGGGGCTTATGTCAACCAAGCTTGATATGAGCAAAGCCTATGATAGAGTGGAGTGGAATTTTATTTGTAGGTTAATGCAAAGATTAGGATTCCATCAAAACTTCATTGACCTGGTCTTTACATGCATCTCAACTGTATTCTCTTCTTTTCTACTAAATGGAGTGGAATTTAGAAGATTATCTCCTAGTCGAGGCATCCGGCAAGGGGGTCCTTTATCTTCTTACATTTTTCTTCTTTGTGTAGAAGTTTTTTCTACCTTGTTATCGGAGGCACAACTTTGTGGAAAAATACAAGGGATTAAAGTAGGCGCTCAAGCTCCACCTATTTCCCATCTTTTGTTTGCTGACGACACACTGCTATTGGGAAGAGCCACTGTTGCAGAAGCTAGAACTTCTATGCAAATATTACAGTTATATGAGGCTGCATCCGGTCAGAAAATAAATTTGGAGAAATCGACTTGTGGTTTTTAGTAAAAACACTCCAGATGGAATTCAAGAGAAGATAGGGTCAATTTTGAATATTCCCATCATGGGATCACATGACAAGTACCTATGATTACCATCAGTAGTTGGGAGATCAAAAGCAAAAATTTTCGCATCAATTCGTGACAGAATTTCAGCAAGGTTGAATGGGTGGAAGGAATAACGATTATCTAGAGCTGGAAAGGAAGTGCTCCTGAAAGCAGTTATTCAAGCCATACCATCCTATGCAATGTCGTGCTTCAGATTGCCTTACAAGATCCTGCACAATATAGAATGCTTAATGGCCAAGTTTTGGTGGAGTAACAAAACAACATGTAGATCTATACATTTGGGATAGGTGGGAAAACTTGTGTGTTACAAAATCAGAGGGAGGAATGGGATTTAGGAAGATGGGAGCTTTCAATTTGGCTATGCTTGGAAAGCAAGCTTGGAGGGTTTTAACAAATCTGGAATCTACTTTGGCGATAGTACTCAAAGCCAAATATTTTTTGGGGGGAGATTTGTACACTGCTCAATTGGGATTTCGTCCATCTTTAACTTGGAGAGGTATTCATGAAGCCATTAAGGTAACTCAGTTAGGTGGAAGGTTGCGTGTAGGTTCTGGCAAAACTATTTCTATTTGCAATAGTCCATGGCTTCCAAGGCCTCACACTTTCAAAGTTGTGACACCACAGAATACTCTCAATCAAGAAGCGATAGTTTCCCAACTTATTCATACAGGAAGCTCCACTTGGAATTCGGATCTAATTGATAGTATTTTTTGGCTAGAGGAAGCTGAGATGATTAAAGATCTCCCACTTGGGAGGACTAATGTCAGTAAGGATATTTGGATGTGGCATTTCACGCGGCATGGAGTGTATACTGTCAGAAGTGCGTATAGAGCCATATTGGATGCTGGCTTCATCAAAGGTTGACACAAAGATGCCACAACCTTGGGTAATAATTAGAAAGATAAATGGAGGACTCCTTGGAATCTTTCAATCCCAAACAAGGTCAAGTAGTTTTTGTGGCGTCTTTTGAAGAATTTCCTACCTACAATGTTCAACCTACATTGCAAACGTGTCCCAGTTGATTTGCAATGTTCACTGTGTGGCTACCAACAAGAGGATATTCTGCATTTGTTCTTTCTTTGTCCAGTGGCGTGTCATGTTTGGGTTCTCAGCCACTTTACTAGTAAGATTGAAGCTCTCTCTCATGCTAATCCTCTTGACTGGCTTTGGAGTATCTTGAATCATCTAGAAAAAACTGATTGCAATTTTTTTACAATCCTCTATTGGACTATTTGAAACACAAGGAATGCAAAAATCGATGAGCAAATCAATGCAGACCCTCTGGTAATGGTAAGAACAAGTTCCTCTTTCTTGGAGGATTTTCAGACAGCTACATCTAGTGCGGTAATGACAGGAATAGAGCAACCAGTAGAACGTTGGTCCCCACCTCTTACACACCAAGTGAAATTAAACTTTGATGCAGCCGTCTTAGTTAACTTCAAAAGAGTTGGTATTGGAGTGGTTGCCTGTAACTCATGTGGAGCATGTTTAGCAACAGGCACACAAGTTTTCTACGGTATGGTGGATCCTCAACATGCTGAACTTCTTGCACTTAAGGAGGCTATCAGGTTCTGTAACACCTTGAATGTTGTAGAGGCTGTAATTGAAGGGGACGCTGTGAACATCATTAACAAGGTCAAGTCTATGAAGATTGATTTGTCTTATTTGGGAAGCTTAATTGATCAAGTTAGAGCTGATTTAAGAGGCTCTTCCTTTAGTAGAAGTTCTTTGGATAAATAGAAAGAAGAATGAGGTTGCCCATCACCTAGCTCAATATACAAAAAATTGTAATGCAGTTGATAGTTGGCAAATAGATCCCCTAGATTTCATTGAACCAATACTCCTAGCAGACCTTTCTGCTAGTTCAAGTCAATGAAAAATCGTTCCTGCTTTATTAAAAAAAAAATAACTAGGCTATTGAATGACTTTAAATGCAATTAACTTATCAAAATTAAAAGTACCTAATTACCTTCTATCTGTAAGAGAACAAATTGTACAATAGTATATGGAATTAGAGTCGAACCCACAGGGAACATTTCTCTGAGTACTAGATCTTTACAAATTACTCTATTATTTAGACAACTAAGAAGAATGGTTAAACTTAAAAGATTAACTACTGATTTAAAACTAAGACAAACCAGCAATGCTTAGGAAAAATCATATGAATGAAGATCTAGGATTTAGAATCCCTTTATGACCTAGGGTTATGATCAATTAACTTTCTTTGTCGTTTATGTACCTTGTCTAGAGCCCGATCCCATTGTATCTAGCCTTCACTCTCGTGACAAACTAGTAATTACCAACCTATTATTCCTTTCCTACTCTCATAGTAAAATGATTAATATTGGTTCATTTTACCCTGTGGATTGCTCTTGACTCACCTAAGAGTACCACTACTCTCGTGTGAATTACTTTCTAGATTTCAATTAGTTTCTTTCCACTACTACTACCAATTCTCATTGCATAGTAGCAATTTAAATGTTATAATCGATGGCCGTTCAATTACAACTCAAATTAATCCAAGATAATGAATAGAGAAGGCAAATAATTAGGCATAAGACTTAGTCATCCATTCATACACTCATCAAACCATAGAGTTCATCTAAACCCTAGACTAAAAGAATTAAGTACTCATAATTATATCAATAAAAATCAACACTTGCAATCAATTGACATAATTAAAGTAAAGTAGGAATTTAAACAAAAAACTTATTGATTAATTGAAGATAAATCCACAAGATTGCTATCAAATCCCTCTTTAAGGAGTACAAATTGATCACCCAAGTGTTTTTCCTAAGCTATGCTAGTTTCTCTATTTTTCTCTGCTAAAAACTATGTCTACCCTCTAAATTATAGAGTTCTCAAGTCCTAAAAAGTCTCTAAGGAAAGTAGTAGTGTTGCTATAGTAGAAGACTTCCAAAAAAGATAGAATCTTCCCCTTTATTCTCGCTCCCGTCTGCAACAAACCAGAAGATTTTGCCTTCTTGTGACCGTAGTCGTGGATAGATATGTCCACAATTACTCCTCTTCTCGTAATAGGTAAGGGTCACATATGTGTTTATTTCCATGGACAGAAAGACCTGCGGATACTCTTTCACTATTTTTGCGAAATTTCTTTTGGCCTTGTACTTCCCTTTGAGTCTACACCTCACTATCCTCAAGTGCACGCAGTTCTTTACCTTCTACACTGGGCACTCGAACTCCCTTGATGATATAGTGCTTAAAAACCTGCAATAACACAGAAAAATGTGGCATAAACGTGATTCATAAAAACTAACCTAACCTACTTAAAAATGGCACCTAATAGACTACACTAGCACCTAAATATCACTCTAATTTTGCACTTATCAAAATCTCCCACACTTAAGTCATTGCTTGTCCTCAAATAATAAGCTCTCCAAACGACGACTTAACCCTGTTAAAACAAATAACCACTTCAATACCCCGTATATCGAAGTTACAACTTTGGTCAATCAATTTTAAATAATCACAATACTAAATAAAAGAAAAGCAATTGTACCAAAATTATGCTCGTCTAATTCTATTCAACACCTTTGCTTTGACTCCACAAGACAATAAAGTAGCAAATCAACAAGTAATTTCACCTTTCTATAGTGTTCAACTTTTAGAACTTGGGATTTTCTTATTACACTCTCAATCCTTTCCCCAGTTCGATGATTTAATCTTTTGACACGAGTGTTCACATTTGTGAATACAAACCCCCTATTACTCAGCATCTTGTCTTCGTGGGTTGCTATGCATGCCCATAATTTTGACAACTTTTAATGCGAAGCCAATATTGGTAATGCCGACCCTAATTATTCAGTGTCAAAATCAGAGGAGCAATCCCATAAGTCTTCTTATTCTATTCTTTTCTCTTTTTTTTTTAACAAGACACTTATCCCTCGTTCTTAAATCTACTGACTATCAATAGATTTCATTACTTATTAACTGCCCTATACCTACTTGTAAAATCTTGTGGAGATGACAAACATCACTCAACTTACCAACTTTAGGCATAATTACCCTACTTTACTCAATATTGCTTTCTCCAAAGTCAACCTCCTAATTTATAACAAAATATACTAGGTATTAAAAAGTAACTCGTCTTAAGTACTAAAAGGGAATTTACTAACTCACACTCACTAAGCTACCATTGTCTCACATACTCATAAATTAACCACTCCCTATTTAAGAAAAGTCCACCCCTAACACTTGAGAAAGTCATTGCTCCTAATGTGCAAGAGAATAAAAGATTAAATGAATAAGAATAAAAGAAATAAAATGATACTTTCCTTGACAATAATAGTGGCCTAACTCAGCAAAGCATGCATCCAGGTAGCTTCATTAACAACCAACAAATCAGATTAAATGTTAAGTACATAACCAAATAAGCACAAAACAAAAGACAATAAAATTAAAAATAAAAAAACAATATACACTACTATCCAACAAGAAATGTAAAAAAGACAAGAACTAAATAAAAAGAAATCAGGAATAATGATCAAGAAGTCGGTGGAACATCGCCCCCCGAACCACCACCAGGTCCAACTCCATGTCCACTAGGCCCAGATCCATCTCTACTTGGACGCATCCATTCCATAATTTGCTACACAGATGCAAAGATTTCCATCATATGGGTATCCATACCTTGCATCCAAGTCTGGACACCCTGCATCTATGAGTCTACAGCTTGCATCCAGGTGTGGACAGTTTGAAAACTACATTGCATCTCTAAGCGCCACACCACCTGTCTGTCCTCAGAGCCTCTACACTAGATGTCTATGGTTGCCCTGATGTAGATGACGATGGTTGTTTCTCTCCCTCGAACAACTGATAATCCTCGAAAGTGTGGGGCTCGTCCACCCTGTGGGATTCCATATAAGCTATGATCCCCGGCGTTTACCTTGATAGTCTTCAACACAGGTAGAGTAATCATGTCTCCAGGCTCCAAAGTAGCATTATGGGCTTCAATTACCGGGACAACTACACTCTCAAATATTCAAGAGAGAAGCCGAGGAAACCCAAAACAAGTAT
>JAMWEH010001916.1:0-25635 GCA_024721245.1 Mitragyna speciosa
TTAATCTCAATCATAAACATACCAGAGGTTGAAGCTCACCAAGCTTCTTTGACTTTAGAGAGTCAAGGTAGGCCTTGCAATTCCTCTTCCAATGCCCATCTTGTCCGCAATGGAAGCATGTGCCCTTGGGTTTCTCCTTCTTAACCCCACCCTTAGGCTTGGTTCTCTTCTTCTTGGACTTCTTAAGCCCAGAATTGGGCTTCTTTTTCTTGGAGCCCGAGACAAGCATAACGGTGCCCTTCTCTTCTTAAGATTAGGCTCAGCAGTCTTGAGCATGTTCATCAATTCAGTCAACGTGCACTCAACTTTTCGCATGTTGAAGTGCAGGATGAATTGTGAATAGCTCTCAGGGAGGGACTGAAGAATTAAGTCAATACTTAACTCATTGTCAGAAACGTGTCCAGATCAGCTAATTTTTCAATTAGCCCAATCATCTTCAGTACATGGGTAGTCACTGAAGATCCCTCTGCCATCTTGCATTGATAAAGCTCCCTTGAGGTCTCATACCTCTCAGTCCTAGCTTGTGCATCGAACATTTCTTTTAAGTGCACAATCATGGACGGAGCATCCATCTTAAGATGTTGCTTTTGCAATGCAGGGGACATAGCAGCTAACATGATACATGTTGCAGCATCATTGTCGGCTTTGTGCATCTCATATGCATCTATGTCCTCTTGTGATGCAGTAGTGGGTGGAGGAGGGGGCATGGGTTTATCGAGGACATACTCAATTTTTTCATGTTTGAGAACAATTCTCAAATTGATATTCCAGTCCTCAAAGTTGGTTTCATTGAGTTTGTTGTCAAGAATCGGTCGCAAATTCACGTTAGACATTCTACAAAAAGTAAAGACAGAAAATAAGTATTTGTTTTATGTTATATGCAAACCAAAAATGTGGATTCGTAAATTTATTTGGTTTGCTCCCACTATTTTACTTCAAATCAATAACCCTCAATGTTGATTCGGAAATCCGTTGGAGATTTCTAGTGGGCTAGGATCCCATCTAATTAGCTTTGGGTTTGACGGAGGCCAATGCCCCAAAGATAAATTCGATTAGGTAGATAACTATTTATCAATCACAACCCTTGTGACTCCTAGATAGTTGGGTATCAACTCTTTGAAATTTACATCTTATGTATTACCCAACATTGCCTCAAAAAATATCATAACATTGACGGAGGCCAAACTCGTTATGTAATTTTTGTTAAGTCAAACCCATTATTCAGAGATCACATCTCATAACAAAAACATATTCCGAGTAAGGTGACCTTGACGGAGGCCAACGTGTCAACCTTAATAGGAACTCATCGTTTTTGTTATAATAATGGAAGGCAACTTAAATAGATGACCTAATATTTGATATTGAGGGATTTTAGTTTAAATATTAATGTCTCATCATATTATGCAATTAAAATATATCAATCATATAAAATAAAAGCATAATAAACGTGGATGATTATGGACTTTAACTAATAATATTTTCTTCGAGCCTTGAAGAAAATATTTGGTTAAAAATTCCTAGGGGACGTCTCAACTCTTTGATGTGCCTCCTTGGTTGCTCCTTGGTGCCACCTCCATCTTCTTGTACATTACATATGTAATTCTAGTCTATACAATTCAAAATTAAACCTATTCCTGACCTATACTTTGTACATTACAAGTATTGATTAAGAAACCTCGATTTACATTCGAGGGGAGTTTAGGTGAGAAGAGAATTACATCAGAAAATAGAGAGGGAAGGACACGCAGGCCCTATTTATAAAACCAATACAAGCCAACCATAAAAGAAGTAATAACCATTCAATCGCATTGGTCTAGTCCATAATCATCCACCATGCCATCATACTATTTAACAATTAAATAAATTAATTTATTTAATTCTAGTCATAAATCATATGGTCTAAATAAATTAGATTAATGCTCTTGAAATTTATTTGTCTCAAAAATATAGTTATAGAAGGTATAGGTTTCCAAATTTTAACTTTCCAAATCTTAACAATTAAAATTGGAAAGTGTTTTATTTGAGAAATTATCAAAATTCGCGTTCTTTCAAAAAATAGGAAAAATCCCGCTAGGTTTCTGCCTACAAACCGCGCGACAAAACGTGCGCGGGTTCATCCGCGGTTTGTAACCCGCGCGACAAACCGTGCGCGGTTTCATCCGCGGTTTGTGGACAGAAGTTACGGGATTTTGACCGCGGGTCAAAACGCGCGCGAGATTTCGCGCGGTTTGTGTCCAGAAAATACGATCTTTGAAATTCTTTGGCGTTTTTCAAAACTCTTTTGAATCAAAACATGTTAAAACCCTTTTAGCATGTAAAAAAAACAATTTAGAAACCATAAAAACAACCTTAAGAACTTATCTTAATTATTTAAAACACCTTTTAAACAATCAAGAACTTTTCTTAAAAATCAAACTCTTGATTTTCCTATAATGCTTTTGAGACAAATTTCATCAAGAACAAACCATCCATATTTGTGACAATTAAATAAACACAAATCATATAGATATAATCAAAGAAGGCTCTGATACCACTGTAAGGTAATAGCATAGGTAACGCAGCGGAAAAATAAAAATTTATTACCTTAACCATGGATCTCTTTGACATATCTATATGATTAACAAGGGGGTTTGCATGAAGATTACCTTAAGCACAGAAGATTTCTATGCTTCTAGGCAAAGATCCTTCGAAGAAGATGTTTGATCTACCACGAAAAGCCCTCCAAGCGTAGAGCCTCTAACGATATCCACACGAACAACTTCTTTGGGAACCTTGTAGGCTTGCTTGCTTTGACTTTTGAGTGCTAGCTCCCTTGAATTATTAAGAACACAAGAAGAAGAAAAAACCTAACCCTTAGGAGAGAGAGAAGAGAGACGCCTAGAGAGAGAAAGAGGCGTGTCTCTTTTCTTAAATTTTTCTCTCACTAGTTTTCTTTTGTGCTGCAATAATAATATTCAAGAGTCAAAGCATGAACCTATTTATATAGGAAGTAATCTAGTCTTTTAGGAAATAAAGCTAATTAGAAACCAAGAAGGTTTAGGCAACTTACTTTAAGCTAATCCTTCTCCTTTAGGAAATCTATTCCATAAGGAAACCAATTAGTTACTTTATTTCTTTTAGGAAACTAATTTCCTGCAAGACTTAGAATATTTATAAATAAGTCCTTTAAGTTAATTTATCTCATAAATTAACCCCATAAGTATCTCATACTTATCTTAATTACATTTTAACCCAAAGATTTTGTTCTTTATGTGTGTGACCCATTAGGTTCCATTCACGTTGGCAATAAGTATAAATTATAACTCATTAATTGAGCTAGATAAATTAAACACTTTTAATTTATCATTAATTCACTAATTAATCAATTCATACTTATAGATCATGAGTGGCGTCTAGCAATGCATCATGACCACCCAAGTGAATAGGAAAGTCATATGGTAGACCATACCCTTCAATGACAATGTTACCGTGTAATTAATATCCTTTCACCACACTATATCCCAATTAGTCTAAAAGTATAGTGCATACTTTTAAATGACTAATTTATATTTTCTTGTTCCAGAAATATAACTCTCCATGATGTATAACCTTGAAACTACTTCCAAGTTATACTATCACTTCTGCAGAAGATTTATGAGTTAATATTTCCAACAAGTGGCCATTAAGGGATATACTCTCCTATTAAGGAGTGGTGAATCCTATATTGATTACTCACTATCTTTCCATGCTTCAAACTATACCCAATCTCTAACCTATGAGCTACCCTTTTACGGGCACCGAGGAATAGAGTCAAAGTATAGCAATCCACACTCAAGATACTATGGTAATCTCAAGTCAAAGGATCACTTACACCATTGCCATTAAGAGTTCAACTATTGGCACTATAGTTGAAACTCTTGGCGGATCAATCCAATGAACTTGTTCTCAAACAAGCATCCACATACCAGCTTAAGTGTCACGCACACCATAGTCAATGAGATCAACTACTACTTACCATAAGTAGAGGCAAAGTATGTGCTAGTCTATCCGTATTAATGATGTCCAATCTCATTAATACTATGACTAGGGATATTTAAGAATATGACTTTATGTATTAGAGTCTCATAATTGTAACCCTTACAATCTCTAATACACAGTCAATATTCTAAGGACTTTATCAATCAAACAAGTAACATGGAAATACAAGTATAGACGATAAAGAAAAATACCACATGGATAAATATAATATATAAAACACCTTAAACCATCTTGGTTTTAGGGCATACACTAACAATAGAGTCAAAGTAAAGCACTCTACACTCAAGATACTATGGTAATCTCAAGTCAAAGGATCACTTACATTATTGCCATTAAGAGTTCAACCATTGGCACTATAGTTGAAACTCTTGGCGGATCAATCCAATGAACTTGTTCTCAAACAAGCATCCACATACTAGCTTAAATGTCATGTACACCATAGTCAATGAGATCAACTACTACTTACCATAAGTAGAGGCAAAGTATGTGCTAGTCTATTCGCATTAATGATGTCCAATCTCATTAAAACTATGACTAGGGATATTTAAGAATATGACTTTATGTATTAGAGTCTCATAATTGTAACCCTTACAATCTCTAATACACAGTCAATATTCTAAGGACTTTATCAATCAAACAAGTAATATGGAAATACAAGTATAGATGATAAAGAAAAATACCACATGGATAAATATAACATAAATATGTGTAAACACAAAACACCTTAAACCATTTTGGTTTTAGGGCATACACTAACAAAAAGATGGAAAAACCCAAAAAATGAAAATAACAAACTTTATTAAATAAAAAATTCGATCAAAAATGCATTTCTTGTGCAAAATGACCGTTTTGCTCCTAAACGCAATATTTACCGAAAAATAGTAATGGATCTCAAAATTTTACCAAAAAATTAGAAATAGGCTTAAAAAATCTAAAAAATAAATTTAGAGTCCAAAATTGACGAAAAATGCATTCAGGGGAAAGATGACCATTTTGCTTTTGTATTGACAAAATATATGAAAAAATAGCAATTAACTCTGAAAAATAGAAATTTCAGAAACATGTGCAAAAGTACAAAATATGCATTTAGAACTCAAAACTAATAAAAAATATGTATATGTTGAAAGTTACCGTTTTGCCCCTGAAATTGCTAATTTCGCCCCATATCTGTCATGCTCCGAAAATGATCGCTAACCATTTTTTGAAAATAGTTTTGGGTTTGGAAAACCATGCGTGTATAAGAAAATTTGTTTTTTTGTGAAAAGTTTATTTTTTGGGAAAAATGGTGTTTTGAAAAACAAAACAAGGCCGGGACTAAAAATGTGACGGTTTTGGCCAACTAGTTTGAAAAAGTGGATTTATTTATTGAATTAGGGTGTACCAAATCACCCGAAAAATCTTTTAACAAAATAAAGCATAACAAAAATTTTTTAAAAATGTTTGAAAACCTTTTGCATGAGTCCGGGCCTTAGAAAAAATAAGAGAAAAAGGTTTGGATGTCACATTTGAAGGAAGGGAAGGCAAAGGGTGTGCCAAAAGCACCCTTTCTCTCTGGCCGAGGCTAGTTGCGGGGTTTAATCAAATTTTTCTAAAATAACCTTAAATTCTATCGCATTTGAACATGTCTAAAGGAATGCAAATCCTAAATCTAATGGGATGTTGTGAAGGTCAAAACGTCCTGTCGAGACTTGATCGGGATTATTGCATAATTGCGAAACCCGAAAAGAGGCCTCGAGGGAGTCACGTGATAATAGAAAATTTTACCTAATCTAGTATATGTTTTATTATGTGTTTTTAGTGTGCTTATAGTATTTTTAACATGAATTTGGCTCATTTTAATTAACTTTCTCCAAATTGAAAATTTTTTCCCAAAATTAGGATTTTTACCTAGTTTTTAGGTTTTTGAGGCAGAATTTATATTTTGAGCAAATTAATGCACACTCTTTGTTCAATCTTGCAGGTTGTATACATCCAATCATAAATTGGATCAATTGAAACACAAGTCATCACATTCATAGTAGATTCAAGGATGATTGGATTAAGGCTTCAATGGAACAACTTTTACATTACATTAAAATTTGGAGGATTATTTTACTCAACTTTTGGGAGCAAATTCCACATGAAAAGTGCAAGAAACTTCATAGATTACACCTGGAAATATCATCACACCATTGGAATTAGAAATCAACAGCAAAATTTGACTAGAATTTCTGATCTATAGTGATTCGTGGGGTTATTGTTCACATGCACTGTTCACCCGCGGATTAGGCAAGTCGGCAAAAAATGATGGGTGTAACTTGCATCTTATCTTCCAGCATCTTTGAAGACGTCTGATGATTCTTTGCACCTGCACTACCCAAGAAAATATTGCAAAATTCAATGTAAATTTTTTTTTTGTGATTTCAGCACAACTTTTCATGCAATTTGCTATGCAAGTTGGTGAGATAATTAGGTGAATTTTTCTATAAATAGGAAGCTCATGCAAGACTTTTAGAGCAAGTCTTGGAGGGACAAGCACTCCCACGTAGTTGTAGTTTAGTGTTTTCATTATAAATTGTAATAGGAAATTCAATACTTGTAAGTAAAACTCTTGAGGAATTCCTATGTACAAATAATTTTCAAGGGAGAAATAGAGGATAAGCCTTGTTCATCATTTGAATAAGATTTTTTCATCCTATCTCTTATTTACCTACTTTGTCATGGTTTTGTGTATTGATTTCTTAATTTTCATGCTATATCATTCATTATGATCTAATTACTAGTTTGAGGAGTGGATGAAACTAATGATATGTATTGCCTAAGACTTATCTTGGCATGTCTTGTTCTTGCTTATTCATTTACTTGGTTTCCATATTTGTAGTTGGTTAATCTCAATTGCAAATCATCTTCTTTGTTATATGACAATGAGAATTGCATGTAACAATAGAGAAATGTAGATGAAAGCAACTAGTAGATGCATGAGGATGTGGTGTATGTATGTGGAATAAGGTTATGTGCTTAACAAGCAATAACTTAAATTCTTTATTATAACATGCTAGCTATAGGAAACTTGATTATGAGAATAGGAAATCTTGTTGTCAGTAACATCAAATCATCATGAGGATCAGGTTTGATACTAGCAATCAATTCATTATGAGAATAGGTTTTGGTTGCTAAAGAAATTGAATCCTAAGTAAGACAAGATGTTATGAGCAAGGTGTTAATCTTTTCATATATATAAGTGACCATTAGTAGATTCTACACCCTAAAACTTGTATTTGTGAATTCAATCATTTAGTTTTTCTTCAAGTATTTGAACTTTCTTGATTTTGCCTACCATATGTTTGATGAAATGTCTAGATAATAAAGTAAGTTAATAAGCTTTGGTAATTGCCACCAAAGTTTCCTTATAGGATCGACCCTAATATCTCTATACTCGTTTCGACTTGTATACTTGCAGCTAAAGGGAAATTAGTATTTTTATTACTTGTATGTGTGTGAAATTTGAGAGATTTATTGCTATATTTTTATACCTAATCCACCCACGTCAAGTTTTTAGCGCCATGGCTGGGGAAACTAAGGCAATATTAAAGTGAAAACAAGCTTTATTAATCTAGACTTTTGTTCTTTGTTATTTTATAATCTTTCTTGTTTTGATTTTTGTAGGTACTAAATAAACGTTTATGGAAGGTGGTGTAAAAGTTTCAATTAAACAACCTCAAGTGGAGCAAATGGAGTCATTTTCTCAAAGAGCATTAAGAGATTTATCTATGCTGGGCATTTCATGTTCTCAAACTAGTATTTCAAGGCCACCTGTAAGTGCAAATACTTTTGAATTCAACCAATCTTTGATACAAATGATTCAAAAAGATCAATTTGGAGGAATCTCAATTGAGGACCCTTATGTGCATTTAGCTAGTTTTGAAGCATTATGTGAAACAATCAAGTTTGAAGGAGTTAGTGAAGATGGTATAAAACTTAGATTGTTTCCATTTTCCTTGAATGACAATGCTAAAATATGTCTTGATTCATATGCACTAAACACATTCATAAATTGGGTTACTTTGCCAAATGCTTTCTTGAATCAATATTTTTCACCTGTTAAAACGATTAAGTTGAGAATGGACATAATTAATTTTAATCAACAAGAGGCTGATTCATTTTAAGAAGCTTGGGAGAAGTATAAGGACTTGCTAAGAAAATGTCCTCACCATGGACTTCCTGATTGGCTAATAGTCCATACATTTTATAACGGACTAACCTATCCTACTAAAGTTAATCTAGATGCAGCCGCAGGTGGAGCTTTGATGGCAAAGTCAACAAGTGAAACTCAAAAGTTGATAGAAGAAGTTGCAACCAATCAATCTCAACGGCAACATAATGGAGGTAACCATTCAAGATTTCCAGGTATGTGCCAAAGTGATGTTTTTGATAAGTTGAGTAACAGAATGGATAAATTTGAAAACATGTTTAACAAGCTTCTTGATATTTGGTTCTGGGTCTCACATAAATGTTGCGTGTTTTGCTATTTGTGGAGGAAGGCATAATTCAAATGAATGTACTAGTTTGGCACAAGTTCAATGTGTTAGCAATTTCAATCATCTACCCCAACGGAATTCATGTGCAATAATTCAAAATGAAATGTGGAATAACCAACAAACTCTACCTTTTGAAACTAAACCGACTTGAGAATTGGCTATAGAGAAAGTAGCTAATGTTACCAATGAACTAGCAAATGTTCAAAATAATCAATTAAGGGAATTGGCTAGTTCTACTAATATCAAGATAGATAGGTTGGCAATAGATACTAATGAATGGTTTCAAAAGATGGAAGGTAGATTTGAATGGTTTGTTAGTGTATGCCCTGAAACAAGTTGATTTTTGGGATTTATATATTATGCTTATTTCATGTTATACTTATTTATGTGTGGTATTTTCTTTGTCATTTAAAATTTGTTATTTATATTGCTTGTTTATTTGATAAAGTCCATAGAATATTAACTGTGTATAAGAGATTGTAAGAGTTACAATGATAAGACTCTTATTACATACAAAGTTATATTCTTAAATATCCCTAGTCATAGTATTAATGAAATTGGACATCATTAATACGGAAAGACTGACACATACTTTGCCTCTACTTATGGTAAGTAGTAGTTGATCTCATCAACTATGGTATTTGACACCTAAGCTGGTATGTGGATACTTGTTAAAGAACAAGTCGAAGAGTTACCATTCATAATGCTAATGAATTGTACTCTTAGTGGCAATGGTGTAAGTGATCCTTAGACTTGAGATTACCAAGGCATCTTGCGTGTGGATTGCTAAACTTTCACTCTATTGCTCGGTGCTCGTAAAAAAGTAGCCCATAGGGTAGAGATTGGGTATAGTATGAAGCATGGAAGGATAGTGAGTAATCGATATAAGATTCACCGCTTCTTTTTAAAGGAGAGTATATCCCGGATTGGCCACTTGTTGAAATATAACTTAAAGAATCTTTTGCGCAAAAGTTAAAGTATAAATTGAAAGTGTTTCAAGGTTATACTTTTATGGAAAGTTATATTTTGGGAACAAGAAATCATTAATTAGTCATTTAAAGATTGCGCACTACACTCTTAGTCTAATTGGGATATAGTGCGGTGAAAGGATATTAATTACACGGTAACATTGTCATTGATAGGTGTAGTCTACCATATGACTTTCCTATTCACTTGGGTGGTCATAATGCATTGCTAGATGCCACTCATGATCTATAAGTGCAAATTAATTAATTAGTGAATTAATGATAAATTAAAGTGTTTAATTTATCTAGTTCTTAATTAATTAATTAATGAGTTATAATTTGTACTTATTGCCAATATGAATGGAATCTAATAGGTCACACACAATAAGAACATGGTTTTTGGGTTAAATTGTTATTAAGATAAGTATAAGATACTTATGGGGTTAATTTATGTGATAAATTAACTTAAAGGACTTATTTATAAATATCTAAGTCTTGCTGGAAATTAGTTTCCTAAAATGAATTAAAGAGCTATTTGGTTTCCTTTTGGAACAAGTTTCCTAAAGGAATAGGATTAGCTTAAGGTAAGCTTCCTAAAACTTCTTGGTTTCCAATTGCTCTTGTTTCCTTAAAGACTAGGATACTACATCTATAAATAAGTCCATGCCTTGACTCTTGAAAGATGGATGAAACACAACACAAAATTTAGAGAGAGAAAAATTGAGAGAGAGGTGGCGATTTTTCTTCTCCAAGAAAACGCCACTTTCTCTTTCTCATAATAGTTAGGGTTTTGTGTTCTGCTCTTTCTCTTCTTGTGTTCTTCATAATCATTCAAAGGGGCAAGCACTCAAAAGGCAAGGCAAGCAAGCCTAAAGGTTCTCAAAGATTGCGTTCGTGTGGATACTATTAGAGGCTCAATACTTGGGGAGCTTTTCATGGTAAATCAACACCTATATCGAATAGGATCGTGCCTTTTGAAGCATAGAAATCTTCTACGCTTGAGATATTTGTGCTAAACACCCTTTAATCGTATAGATTATATCAAAGAGATCCATGGTTAAGGTAATAAATTTTTAAATTTTTCACTGCATTACTCCCCTTATTACCTTACAAGGTTAGAGGAAAAATTTGATAGAATAGAAAACCAAATAGCTCATGCATTGACTACTTAGATTCAAGTTGAACAACCTAGTAGAAGCAAACACCTTTCCTTGTAGTAATCAAGTAAATGAACCTTTCACTTTTGAGCAAATAAATGTAGAAGATGAGCATGTAAAGCATAAGGGTATAAGAAGTGAGATAATGATGTCAAAGGAGCAAAAGGACTTAAATAAAACCTCAACTTTACGAACAACTCCCATTCCCCCACTCCCTAATGAGCAAAGTGAAAATAAAATTGATGAAGGTAAGTTTGGGGTGAATTTAGTGACTAATTACCATGCTTTCACGTGTGAGGTTAATTTCATTGGTACCAATTTGACTCTAACTCAAGAGAATAATCTTCACAACCTTGGTTATGAAGTTGGCCAAGATTCTCTTGATTCTTGCTTCATGAGTGTAGAAATGGAAGATCCTTGTGATGAAGCACAAATATTTGAGCAAAAGGAGCAACTTAATTTGATTGACAATTTAAGCTCACATGGAGTTGTTTATCCTTTATGGGATTCACCAATCACAGGATAAGTTTGAAGAAAAGTCTAGCTCTAGACTTTAAATGAAGTGCTTGTTGGGAGGCAGCCCAATATTTTTGGTATTTTTTCTTGTTTTAGTGTGATTTTGATTTGTTTGGTTTTAAATTTGAACTTGAAGTATTGTATGCAGTCATTGAGGTTTCATGTTTAAACTTGGATGGTTGATACCAAATTTCCATAATTCTTGTGTTTCATGTGTTTAGAAGGTTTAGACAACTTTTTTTCACCATTTGAAATGTGTTCAAAGTGGTTTTGGAGTTAAAATGGTCATAATAACCAATTTGATGCATTGGGTTTCAAAGTTACTGTTCTATTAGATTACTATTCATGAGTGAAGTTCAACGAGCAATATGGTTTTTATTTTGTAATACATGGACAATTTGATTGGGTGACATCTCGATGAAAGTACGGGAATATTTTGGGTCTCTTGTGGGGAATGCTTTAGGTAAAAATCAAGTGCGTATGATTGTGATGCAATGGGAGTTTGCTTCCCCCCTACCCCAAATAATTTTTCAGCATTTTTGCTTCATATTTCATCCATTGTGATTGCATGGCATTTGTGGAAGGTGAGAAATGCTTGGTGGTTTTTAGGTGTGGCAAAATCTTGGGAGCAAATTGTTCACTTCATTTTGGAGGATATTAGAATGTCTTTTGTAGCTAAATTCAAATGTTCTATTTAGGGGGTTGAGTGGTTTGAGATGTACAGCAACGCTTGCAAAATGAAAAACAAGTCCGGATTGATTTAGTGAAATTGATACCTCCTCGGGAGGCTTTTAAACTTAATACGAATGGTGCTTCTAAAGGTAATCTGGGGAGTTGTGGAGGTGGCGGTCTTCTTAGGGATGTGAGAGGTAAGGTTCAGTTTGGATATGCTAGTTATTGTGGTGTTGGAACAAGTTTGATGGTTGAATTTAAAGCCTTGCTTCATGGCGCCAAACTATGTGTTGACAAGGGTTTCTTTCAATTTCATGTGGAGTCCGATCCCTTACACTGGTGAATATCTTAAACGGTACTGAGTCTTGTCCTTGGTCAATGCTTTCTTTATTGGAGGATATTGAGGTTTTTCGCCAAAACTTTATTAGCATTTCACATTGTTTCAGAGAAGCAAATGCTCCAGCTCACATTCTTTCTAAGGTTGGCATTCATTATACTGATTCTACCTTCTTTTCTAGCTTCTCAGAATTTCCTAAAGAGGCTCGTGGTGCTGTCCGGTTGGATCAAATTGCTTATCCACCTTTTTGGTTCCATAAAAAATAGATTAATAGTTTTCTTGTTTATGCAATGGAGTTGTTCTCCTTTTCATTAACTTAGTTACTGATGCGAAACGCGGGATCTAGCCAATTACCCAAGCTTGGAGGATGAAGAAATCCAACGAGATGGCGAAGATGGAAGGCGCCACAACCAAGGTGGATACTCGATTGATAAGCCAAAGTAGGAGGCACCACAATTAAGGTGATTACTTAATTGATAAGCCAAGAACACTTAGAGCAAACCCTAAAGCATTCAAAGAAAGCTTACAAGAAGCCAAGAGGAGAAAACCCTAAAAAGATGAAGTTTCATTTAAAATAATATCAAAGACTAAAATGAGTCTTACAAGAGAGTAGGTTATTTATAGCTAGAAAACAAGGCTTAAACGTCTAAAAAGTCATTACTTAAAGTTTTAAGCTATTACAACTTAAAACCACGAAAATACACAAAAATAGTAAAAATCTTGCCAATGTTCTGGAGGCAAACCGCCTAGCAAATCGTGGGACGGATCATCCGCGGTTCATGCCGCGGTTTCTCTCATTCCTTCAACACTTGTATTTTGACTTCCTTGTTCCACTTGAATGAGCATGAAATCTTTTGCTCCATCTTTAGCCACTTCTTCAATGGTTTTTGAGGCACCCACTTGTTTTTTGATCGCATGAATGAATACTTGAAGTGCAATTTGGAATTCCTTAGCCCAAGCTCTAGTTGTTGGTCTACTAGGCACTCCAAGAAAACCAATAGACTATGAGAAACCGTCATGTGCAATCCGCTACCTCAAGGAGATGGAAAGTAGAGATTTGATAGAGAGGCGACCCAAGGAGCAAGGACATGTCTTGATGGTTAACGAAGACGTTGGAATAAGTTTTTGTTCTCATGCCATTATTAAGAATTGGTCGTTAGATTATGTGTTTGATTGGTGGCATGGTGTAAACTGGTTTTCTAGCTTTAAGTTTACTTGTGAATTACCTTATAGTGTAGCTTTGCATGATCTTCTTCACTCTGACTTCGGTAGTAGTGTGTATAATTTTGCATTGCCTATAATATCTCATCGTAGTTTACATGACTCTTTGCATTGTGTCATTAGTGTTAAGATATCTACATATAAGCATGCTTTTTGTCCTATAGTCTTTCTCGTGAGAGGAAGTAATGCTTCAATGTTTTAGTGAATGATAAGTATGCCTATAGTAGATATGTTTATTTTGACTATGGCGTTAATGTGAGTAAACATGCAATGCATATAGTATTCTGCCATGAGTTACATTCTAATTGTGACTTAGGTCTTTTAGGGAGTTACATTGTCGTTGTTGGTTAAAATAATTGTGCATCATGCATTTTAGTTTATCATGACTTACTTGACTCCTTATGGAACATCGGTTGTGTTAAAGTACACTTGCATGCACCTACATTCTGTTTTATAGTTTCGATTATGTCTGAAAACCATCTTCTAATTGTTTTAGTTTGTGTTTTGGAGTATGCATTGCCTGAGGTACTTACCTTTTCACGTCTTGCTAGGGTTGGTTTTGAGTCATGTTATTTATCTGATTTGTTGAATTTATCATCTTTTCATAGTTGGTCGCTATTTTGTCCTTATGTGTTATTTTATTTCCATGCATTTAGAGATTATGCTCATAGGAGTGAGTTTATCAATTTAATGCATGACTTGATCTCTACATCATTATTGTGTTTCATTCTTTATTCACGGGTTAATCTTATTGAGTCATTCTATCTAGTTTTTTATTTTCAATATTTGCCTTCGTTTTATGTATGTTTGTCACGTGTGTTTGGTGTAACAAGTACACGTGTGTCATGTTTTCGTGTTTTTAGAGATCATGTGCATCAAGGAGCATTTGCTATTCTTAAACATGAATCAATTTTTGCTTCTTTAGTGTATGTATTTGGGTTTTATAGCTTAAGATTCATTGAAATTTGGACTATATTGTGCAATGCCTTACTAGGTGGATTTGATTGTTCTGAATATGTTTATACGCACACCTACGGTCTAAGGTTGCAAGGTGAGTATTTTAGCTTGGTTAGACATTCCATTGTTACTTATATTGATTTATATGTTGTAGGCAATTCGAGGACGAATCTTCGAGAGAAAGGAGGGAATGATGTGAATCCAAGGATGCCTACACAAGTTAAGCAAGCTAAGCATGGATATGATAATCACTTAACACGTTTTGAACTTAAAGAGGATTTGATCATCATCGGAGTGAACATGCATGGTTGCTATTCGAGACTTATGCATTGGTTGTGGATCAAGAGCGAGTACAAAGACGGCTATGATAAGATGATTGTCAATGGTTGGCTTGATGGAGGATCAAAAGAGAATGAGCAAAGTGTCCAAACCAAGCCAAAAGGTAGAGAGTTGCACCTTCTAACCAAGGTCACGCCTCAAGCCGCGCCACGGCCTTGGTCACGGCCTTCATCAGAAAGTTGTTGTGGATGAGATGAAGTGGGATGAACCCTCTGATCGAGGCCACATAGAAGGCCACACCACGGCCTTGGCTGTGGCCTTTCCCAGAAACTGTTTATGCATTTGTTTTATTGTCTTACTTAGTTTATGAATTGTAACTTTTTATTAGTAGTATTAGACGTGATAAGTTACAACTAGTGTTTGAGTTTGGTTAGGGTTTTACTAGTGATTTTCTTTCCATATTTGTAATATGCAACTTATGCCTATTTAAGGGCAGATTTCATTTGTTAATGAGATAGATTATTGTTCATTGAGAAAAACAACGTGTGTTTTTTGAGAGCTCTCTCTGAGTGCTTCTTGGGTTCTTGGATTAGAACCATCTTTGGTCTTATCATGGTGATCCCATGGCAACCAAATCCCTCTGCTTAGGGTTCTTCCAAAAGGGTTTATTCTTCGTCTTGTGAGATCATCAATTAGGTGTCTATTCAACGGGTTGGGTACGAGTTTAGGTTGCATCTTAGAAGGAGAACCAACGATCTTTGGTGGTATTCAAAGCGCCCCAATTCAAGTTGTTCTTGGATTCTTCAACAGGTTATGAAGGGGTCAAGAAGATTGAATTGGTTTTCTTGGATCTTCAAGGCATCCTAGGCTTGATGCTCGTCCGTCGTGCATCAATGGCAATGGAGTTGAGCACACTTGATGTGCGCACGGTGCGTATGCCAAGACCCCTTGGATTTTAGGTCAACAACTCGTTGAACTCAAGACCCCGTTTGATTCATAAACCCAAGAACCCTTGACGTGGAGTTGCTGTGCTAACGAATCTCCCCTGGAAGATGAACACATCCCTAAGAAAACTAGGTTAAAGCTGGAACGACTGATTTTGAGTATGCTAGATGTTTTAGTTATTGTAATAGCCGAACTGTATTAGGCTATCTTTGTGAAAAATCATGTATATTATGACACGTAAACTTTTGATGTGAATTGTACTTTATGATAAATAAAATGAGTGTATTTTATTTATTCCATTTTATTTTAGTTTATTTTATTTTAAGTTAATTACACTCGGACGTTTGCGTGAGTGTGTGAATCGAGACCTGGCGAGAGCTAGGCAGGCAGTCCGCTAAGCCCTTTGGTGCGCCTCTGGGTAAGGTGGGGCTGTCACAAAATCTAAAAGATAATGCCTAAAAGTTAAAATTACACAAGACCCAATAATTAAGTCGAAACCAAACAGAGCCGAAATAATACTAAGATCATTCGGCAAATTAAAAAAACTAATTAAGCATATAAAGTAAGCCAATAAAGAATGATCAATTAAACTGAAAACTAATGGAACGGATGGAATCAGTACAAAAAGATGCTATAACTAAATTAATGACTAAATAGAATACATGATGTCACCCAAAAGAAAAAATACCCCAAATCATTCGGTTCTCAATTTAAACAACTAAACAAAGATTCCAAGATTCCGCAGTCAATTCGATTTCTTCTTCAATCGGAATTCTCCAGAAACCCAAGGACAAAATATAATTTTCAGCAATGTATAAGGTCAAATTGCAAGTTTCAGCTATATAAAAGTGCTAAAATAAAAAATTCCAGCAGCTATAAGTATTAGAATACAAATTCCAGCAACAAATAAAAGATTAAAATACAATTTCCAACAGTTAATGGAGGTTTTAAAACAAATTCCAGCAACATAAATGACAAAAATATAATTTCCAACAATTAATATGGGTTTAAAAAAAACTCAATTCTAGCAGCAATAATAATTAAAAATACAAATTTCAGCAATATAAGACTTGGGGACCAACATTCCAGCAAGTTTAAGGGACTTAGAAAAAATTTCAGCAAGTCGGAGGGGTGAAACATATGAATTCTAGCAAGCATGAGGGGAAAACGTGTAAATTTCAGCAAGTTTGTGGTCTAAAATAAAATTTCCAGCAAGTATGGGGGTAAAGTTGAAAATTTCAGCAAGTTTTGGGGACAAGATCAGCAACTAATTAGGATTTAAATGAAAGAAACTAAATTAAAAAGGGCAATCTGTAAATAAGATGGACTAAGCTGCAGAAATTATAATCTAATGGGGAAAGCTCTCATATTATATATATATATATATATATATATATATATATATATAACTAGGGGCTAAGATGCAAATGTCCCATTTATGGTAAAGAAAAACAAAAGAAGGAAAAAAGAAAAAAAATGTCTAAACTAAGTTGTGAAATAAATTAGACTAATTAATTAGATTAATAACCCAAGCCACAAACTAAAGTAAATCTTAATCGGAACACAAATACTAAAACAACTAAAGAAAAAACCGAAGAAAACAAAAGAAAATATTAAAAAACTCAATACTCTTGAATTGTCTTCTTCACAGATATCAACTAAATTCACATTCCCTACCCCACCCACGTTTGAGAATTACATCAAGTTAGATTCAATAAATTAAACTTTCCCCAAACTCCAATTCGTCTCTTTGACTGAAACTCACCGAAAATATACCCTCAAATTGCCAAACCAATCAGCTTGGTTCCTGAATTTCCTTTACCTCCAGAAAGCCTCAAATTCATCAAACCTCTGTTCGGTCCTTTTGAGCCAAGAGAAAACCAAACACAGCACAAATGCAAAAAAAAAAAAAAAATAGAAAGACAACGAAACAGAGAAAGGCCAATCTTCAATTCAGTCATCCAAACCAGAATTTCACCACAGATTCCTTACTCTATTCTAGCTCCTACTTCAATCGATCAAACAATACCCCACATCCCCTAAGTCAAGAAGCAAATTTCCCTTCTGATTTATGTCCACAATCAACCCATCAATGTTCCCAAATGAAATTACCAATTAATGGCTGCGAAATTGAAGTGAAGAAAAAAAGTTCCGAATGCTTTATCTGGTGGAGGTGGGCTGCGATAAATGGTTTTGATGGTTGAAACTAGTAGCTTATAGCTTGTTTGGGTTGTTGTCATTGTTGGGTCTAATTTTGAGGCTGTGGTACGGTGGATTTGGGGCTGTGGGTCTTAGTGAAGTTTTTGTAGTGATTGTAGGAGGGGAGGGGCTGGCTTTGGGTGGTTTTATTGATTTGGTGGTGGTGTTATGTGGTGTGCGATTGAATTGGATTTGATGTTTGGGTGGTTTTCGGGTGATTCAGTGGTGGTAGAGGATTAATTTCTTTTGCAAGTTGTGGTTTTCTGGGCTTGTTGGTGAGGTTCAACGACCGAAGTGGTAGTGAAGGTGAGTGGTGGAGGAGAGCTGGTGAGGTTCTGGGTGAAGGCAGAAGAAAGACGGTGAGAAATGGGGTTGAGTAGGCAGAGATTAGAGTGGTGGTTAAAGGGATTGTTAGTGGTTGCAGAGAAAAAGAGACGGTGGAGAGGTGGCGGTTGAAGCAGGGGAAACGGTGAGATGAAGAAAAGTTCCTAGAAATGAAAAATCCCAAAACCCAGCAAAAAGAACAAAACCAGAAGGAGAAGAAAGAAAACCCAGAATGCAAATAATGCTAAAATTCGAGAGAAATTATACAGCATTCAACCCAAATTTCTCAAATAAAAGCAACAAATTCAGATAAGAAAAAAAAATTAGAAAATTTGAAGAAGAAACAATAACAAAATTCAACCAAATTCCAAGTCATTAAACCTAACAAAATTAGACTTGCATAATGAAAGAAAAAGGATCAAAAGAAAGAGAAAGAAGATAAGAAAAATACCTTTTAGAAGACGGTAAAGAATCCGATGAACAGTAATGATTCTTGGGATGAAGATGAACAGTAAATGGAGCCACCAAGCAACGTCTTCTCTTTTTTTTCAGTGTGTGTTTTTTTTGTGTAAAATGTGTGTGTTTGATCTTTTTTTACAAAAATCAAAGTGTTTTAGGGTTTTCTTTTTTTTCTCTTTTTGCTGCTGATTAAAAGGGTATTTATAGGCCCTTGTCTTGTTAGCCAAGAATGGTATAAAAGGACGAAAACGCCCTCCGGTATTAAAAATGTTAATTTATTACAAAATATTTTTTAACTTCAAAATTAAAATTAATGCAAAGAATCAGACAGAAATCTCTAAATTTTCAAAAAGAATTCACAGTAGATTTCAAAAATAAAAACTAGAGCTCAAAACTGATAAAAACGTGCTCGGAGTGTAAAATGACGGTTTTGCCCCTGAATGATGAAAATTTGTAGAAAAATAGCTATTGACCTCAAAAAATTATCAAAAATTACAAATAAGCTTAAAACACTAGAAAAGGCATTTACGACTCAAAATTTGACAAAAAAATGAACTTAGATTGTAAAATGACGATTTTGCCCTTGGGCAATGAAAATTCACAGAAAAATAATTATTGTCCTCAAAAAATTATCAAGAATTACAAATAAGCTTAAAACACTAGAAATACATTTTTGACTCAAAATTTGTGAAAATGAATTTAATTTGTAAAAATGACGATTTTGCCCTTGGGCAATGAAAATTCACAAAAAATAGTAATCATCTCTGAAAAATCAAAGAAATTAAAAAAAATGCTTTAAGAATTAGAAAAATGAATTTGGAACTAAAAATGAGCTAAAATGGTATTTGTGGGGCTAAATTACCATTTTGCCCTCGTGATAGTAAAAATATAAAGAATACTAATTAGTCCATAAAAATTATAAAAATATGAATTTAAAGCCCCCAAAAGCTGATAGAAAAATATTTACAGATAAAATTACTATTTTGCCCCCCCAGATTATTGAAAATTAAAAATTAAAAATTAAAATTTTTCCCAAAAAGTGCAAACATGCCCCCAGTGTTTGAAAATAAATGGTGTGTCAAAATTTGGTGTCTACAAATGAAGCTACATAAAAAAGGAAAAAGAAAAAAAAATTTCATAATTTGAAATTAAAGACCGAAAATAAAGATTACATATTACTTAATTTTTAGTCACTTTCTTCTCCCTCTATTTTTTCTCTGCCCTTTTCTTTCTTTTCTTTCGTTCTCTTTCTCCTCTTCTTTTTTTTTTTTTTTCTGTTCCACTCTCTTCCCCACCGATTTCTCTCTTTCCATTTTCTCAATTTCTAGTCTCTCTATTTCCACTGCTCTTTGCTAATCCCTTCCCCCCCTCTCTCTCTTTTTTCTTCCGGTTGCTCTCTGTTTCTCTCCCCTCACCGTCTGTAGCTCTCTACCCTCTCTTTTTGCCTCTTTAATTCTCTCAATTCATATGGTGAACAGAGAGGGGGGGGGTTCATGGATTGATTACAAAGAGGGTGCCAGTGGGTGGATTTGATAGAGTGGGTGGAGTTGATGGAGTTAAGGGAGGTGATTTGGGTTAATTGTTGTGTGGCTATGATTGTGTTTTGCAAGTGGATTTGTGCGATTGAATATTGATAGTTGGTAAAGAGGGCGGCAATTTGGTGGTGAGGGTAGGCTTCGGGTGGCACTGCGGTGGTGGAAATTGGGCTTCTTGCTTGCTGTTTCTGCAGGTGAGGGAGCAAGTGAGAGGGGATTGAGATAATTGTGGGCATGTGTGTGTGTGAGAATCTGTGTAGTGTGGGCGTGTGTGTATTTTCTGATAGTGGACTGATTGCAGTTATAAATTGTGTGCCTGTGCGCCGTGTGTTGTGTGTTTTTACTGGCTGTGTGTATGTGTTGTTGTGAATTTGGATGGAATGTGTGTAAGTTGTGAAAGGGAATCTATGAGTGTGTTTGTGCGGGTGAGGTGATTTCGGTTGGTGTTGGGTTGGTCTACTGTTTTGTTAGTGTATGCACTAAAACCAAGTTGGTTTTTGGGATTTTTATTACGCTTATTTCGTGTTATACTTATATATGTGGCATTTTCTTTGTCATTTAATACTTGTTATTAATATTACTTGTTTATTTGATAAAGTCCATAGAATATTAACTGTATATAAGAGATTGTAAGAGTTACAATGATGAGACTCTTATTACACATTAAGTTATATTCTTAACTATCCCTAGTCGTAGTATTAATGAGATTGGACATCATTAATATGGGAAGACTAGCACATACTTTGCCTCTACTTATAGTAAGTAGTAGTTGATCTCGTCAACTATGGTGTGTGACACCTAAGCTGGTATGTGGATGCTTGTTAGAGAACAAGTTCATTGGATTGATCCGCCAAGAGTTACTATTCATAGTGCTAATAAATTATACTCTTAATGGCAATGGTATAAGTGATCCTTAGACTTGAGGTTACCATGGTATCTTGAGTGTGGATCACTATGCTTTGACTCTATTGCTCGGTGCTCGTAAAAGAGTAGCCCATACGGTAGAGATTGGGTATAGTATGAAGCATGGAAGGATAGTGAGTAATCGATATAGGATTCACCACTCCTTATTATAGGAGAGTATATCCCGGATTGGCCACTTGTTGAAATATGACTTAAAGAATCTTTTGCGCAAAAGTGAAAGTATGACTTGAAAGAGTTTCAAGGTTATACTTTTATGGAAAGTTATATTTTGGGTACAAGAAATCATTAATTAGTCATTTAAAGATGTGCGCACTACACTCTTAGACTAATTGGGATATAGTGTGGTGAAAGGATATTAATTACACGGTAACATTGTCATTGATAGGTATAGTCTACCATATGACTTTCCTATTCACTTGGGTGGTCATGATGCATTGTTAGACACCACTCATGATCTATAAGTGCAAATTAATTAATTAGTGAATTAATGATAAATTAAAGTGTTAATTTATCTAGATCTTAATTAATTAATTAATTAATGAGTTATAATTTGTACTTATTGCCAACGTGAATGGAACCTAATGGGTCATACACAATAAGAACATGGTCTTTGGGTTAAATTGTTATTAAGATAAGTATAAGATACTTATGGGGTTAATTTATGTGATAAATTAACTTAAATGACTTAATTATAAATATTCTAAGTCTTGATGGAAATTAGTTTCCTAAAAGGAATTAAGAAGCTATTTGGTTTCCTTTTGGAATTGGTTTCCTAAAGGAATAGGATTAGCTTAAGGTAAGCTTCCTAAATCTTCTTGGTTTCAAATTGCTCTTGTTTCCTTAAAGACTAGGATACTACATCTATAAATAAGTCCACGCCTTGACTCTTGAAAGATTGATGAAACACAAGATAAAATTTAGAGAGAGAAAAATTGAGAGAGGCGTGTTTTTCTCCCAAGAAAAAACGCCACACCCTCTTCTCCCTAAGGGTTAGGGTTTTGTCTTCTTCCTCTTCTTGTTCGTGTGTTCTTCATGAAATTCAAGGGAACTAGCACTCAAAAGGCAAGGCAAGCAAGCCCAAAAGGTTCCTAAAGATCATGTTCGTGTGGATACTGTTGGAGGCTCTACACTTGGAGGGCTTTTTCATGGTAGATCAACACCTTCATCGAATAGGATCTTGCCCTTTGAAGCATAGAAACCTTCTATGCTTGAGGTATTTGTGCTAAACACCCTTTAATCGTATAGATTACATTAAAAGATCCATGGCTAAGGTAATAAAATTTAAATTTTCTGCTGCGTTTCTCCCCTTATTACCTTACATGTTTTTGGAGGTGGCAGGGGTGTTTGTTGTGGTATTTGTGTGGTAAAAATGGAGATGGATGGTGATTGGTTGTATCGCAGGTTTGGAATATGGCTATTCTAGGTGGTTTGAGGTTGTGACCTGACTAATTTTGATGGATGAAGAGTGGAAGATGATAGCCTGGTGAATCGATTGGCTGGGTCTGTTCAACAGTTTGGAATTTGGCAGCTGCAGGGTAGATTCGGTTGTGTATTTGGAAGATGTCTTGGGCTAATTTGGAACTAATTCTGGATTATTGGGTGGTGAATTAGCTAATTTGTGAGGTTGCTATTAGATAATTGAGGAGGGTAACTATTCAAGGGAGGTTGTGGGATTGACTTCAGGCATTGGTTTGGTCAGGTTTTGCTGGCTGTAGGAATGGTATTTGTTAAAAGTCCAGTAATGGTGGTTTTGCAATGATTTGAGGGATTTGGGTAGTTCACGGTGGTGAGGAAGGTTGTGGGTTTGCTCTGGTGGTGGAAGGAGGAGGAAGGAGAGGGAGAGACAAAATAAAAACAGAACAGGAAGCAAAGAAATTGGAAGAATCCCACTTAAATCACAAAATAAACCCAGATTTTGTACCTTCATTTATTCAATTTTGACAATAAAATGAAAAAAGTGAACTAAAAGGAAAGAAATCAAATTAAGACGTTACCTTTTAAGCCAGTTGATGATGAATTTACAAAAGACAATGAACAGTAGCTGGCCTTTTAAAAACGAACCGATGAATAGTAACAAGTGGAAGATGAAGAGTGTGTGTTTTGTGGTGAGAGTATGTGTTTTAATCTAAAAATCACAAAAAGCAAAAGTGTTTGTAGGGTTTCTTTTTTTTTCTTCCTTCTTTTTCTACGGATGAAAGAGGGTATTTATAGCCCACTTGTCTTGTTGGCCAAGAATACTGTAAAATAACGAAAATGCCACCGGTATTAAAAAATGCTAATTTTATTTAAAAAAAATATTTTTAACCCTAAAATTAAAAATTAATACAAGAAATATGACACCGATTTCTAAATTTTAAACTAGAGCTCAAAACTGATAGAAGTGCGCTCGGGGTGTAAAAATGACGATTTTGCCCCTGCGTAACGAAAATACACAAAAAATAGATACTATCCTCAAAAATTATCAAAAATTAAAATTAAGTTTAAAACATTAGAAAATGCCTTTTTGACTCAAAATTTGACAAAAAATGAATTTAAATTGTAAAATGACGATTTTTCCCTCAAACAATGAAAATTCACAGAAAAATAGTTATTGTCTTCAAAAAATTATCAAAAATTACAAATAAGCTTAAAACACTGGAAAATGCATTTTTTTACTCTAAATTTGTGAAAAATGAATTTAATTTGTAAAAATGACGATTTTGCCCTTGGGCAATGAAAATTCACAGAAAAATAGTTATTGCCCTCAAAAAATTATCAAAAATTACAAATAACCTTAAAACACTAGAAAATGCATTTTTTACTCAAAATTGGTTAAAAATAAATTTAATTTGTAAAATAACGATTTTGCCCTTGGGCAATGAAAATTCACAGAAAAAATAGTAATTGTCTCTGAAAAAGTCAAGGAAATTAAGAAACATGCTTAAAGAATTAGAAAAATGAATTTGGAACTAAAAATGAGCTAAAACAGTATTCGCGGGGAGAAATTACCATTTGCCCTCGTGATGGTAAAATTATAAAGAATACTAATTAAATCTAAAAAAAATTATAAAAAATTAACAAATTCACATAATAGTAAAAATATGAATTTAAAGCCCCCAAAACTGATAGAAAAATATTTACAGATAAAATTACTATTTTGCCCCCCAAATTATTAAAAAATTAAAATTGGCCCAAAAAGTGCAAGCATGCCCCTCCAATATTTTGAAAAATAAATGGCGTGTCAAAATTTGGTGTCTACACACCCAGTTTGCTGGGGTGAGTACAAGAAATTTAAACGTGAAGGTCCAGTTTGCTGGACATGCACCCAGTTTGCTGGGGTGAGATGCAATGCAAAATTTGGTTTGCCAAACTTGAAAAATAAACGTAAAGGTCTAGTTTGCTGGACATGCACCCAGTTTGCTGGGGTGAGATGCAATGCAAAGTTTGGTTTGCCAAACTTGAAAAATAAACGTGATGTCCAATTTGCTGGACATGCATGAAAAAGTTTTTTTTTTCTTTTCTTTTCTTTTCTTTTTTTTTAAATGTCCAAAAGTAGCCCAATGTGAAAACATCCAATTTGTTGGACAAATTCGTAAAAAAGATTAAAAATGTTGAAAGCAGTTTACAAAACAATTTTTTTCCCCAGTGTTTGCATTTGCATCAAGTATGAATCCTCATTTCTCAGTGTTCAATCATTGTTAAAAATCAATCTTTTCAAAATTGACCTTGATAGTCAAACCAAGTTGAGATCATTTCAATCAAAATTTGGCATGGTATAAGGCATCAAAACCCCTTTTGAAATTCAATCCTTCCAAACAATCTCCCAGTGTAAATCTGTCTTTCTAAAATTCTGTCTAAGGCATTAAGCCTTTAAGATCATTTTGAAATCCAAATTTTTCATTAAAAAATTTGCCCTAGTATATAAAAACTCAAATCAATTTGAAATCATCTCTTTCAAACATTTGGCCTTGTCAAAGCATCAAAAACCCATTTGAAATCAATCTTTCATTTTTTTTTTTTTTGTAAACCAGGTGAATTACATTTGAAGTCAATCCTTCAAAAAAATTTGCCCCAGTGTAAATTTGAAGTCAGTCCTTTCCAAAATGTTTTTCAAGCATAAAGCGTCAAAATTGATTTTTGAATCAAATTTTCTCAAAAATTTGCCCCAGTTTTCGTTTCTGACGAAGGCTTCAAATGATGATGATGTTATCGCATCTGCAAAGAGAAAACAACTACGATTGCAAATGTATTATTACCACTTGGCAATCCTTTGACTCCACTAGCACATTTAAACACGAGGGCTGCCACCTTGAGTCTCCGATCAATCTTTTGCTTTACTCTCTGCAAATTTCTCGATTTAGTGAACTCTAATTCACGACTTAGACCCAAACCTCTCAAAATAGTCTTTCAATTCATGCATGCCTCTAACTTCTGATAACACTTTGAATTGCCTTTGCTTTTATTCAAATCAAAACAAAGCCAATGTCAAAAAATTTTTTTTTTTTTAAAACATGAATTGGTTAAGAAAATGCTTCACATGCAATAATGTAAAAGAAATTATGTACAACATACAAAGATTAAATGAAATACAATTAAATGAAACATTTTTCTAAAAAATTGATTTTGAAATAG
>JAMWEH010001537.1:0-35279 GCA_024721245.1 Mitragyna speciosa
GGGTGTGGATTCAACCCTTCCACAACAAAAAAATTCAAAATTTTTTTTCTTTTCATGGAGAAAAAATTGATATTTTTCTTGAAATTCGTGTAGAATACAGAAATGATATGAAAATTTAAGAAAGATGAATTGTTAAGAAAGCTGCTCAAAATGAAAAGGTCTAAATTCACATCTTGTACAAAGTCTAATGCGTATAATACGGCTCATGTATGAATGTGAAGTGTAGATTTCGTTTGGAGATTTAATTCCTCCCACCTAATAATAGAAAAAACATTCAAGTGCTTTTGTCTTTTCGCAAATGAGGGAAAAAAAGGCCGTTTATAATATAGAAACGACATGAGAAGGCGAAAGAATTAAACCGTTAAAGAAGGCGGCTTTGCAGGAAAAAGTTGCTTAAAAGACAAAGTCAAAAATAGGAAAATGTTGTTTAATAGAAAAGATCTCATAAAGAGAAAAAAAAAATAGAAAAAAATTAGTGCTTCTCAATCTCTAAAATAAGAAAACAAGGTTAAAGATTTATTGAAGTTTTCATCCTATTAGGAGAAAGGTCAATGTAATTGATTTATCATACAGTATGCCATTAAAATTGTGTAATCATATTTGATATATAATTGATTAAGAACTTTCAAGGTTTTTGGAGTCATATTTTGCATTTCTTATGTTATTTCATTCTTATAGCGTATATATAACTATCTTCCATAGATTCTATGTAGTTCAGAAACAAGAAAGAATAAATTCAAAACATACAACATGCTGGTTTTAAGATTTTTGTTACCCTCACAATTATTATTATTTAGGGATATAATTGAGTTTTCTTATTTAATTTTGATGTTTCTTAATTTATTTGTCGCAAGGATTTGGTGATTTGCAGAGATTTTGCAATGTCAAGTTTCCATATCTAATCTGTAAGCCTCAAAATAATTCAAAACTCTTATTGAAATCAGTATGCAACTAATGAGTCACAAAATTATTGAGAAGGATACTAAGATTAAGAATAAACAAAGGGAATCTGTTAGAATCATATCATGTTAATACAGTTCCTACATGTATGGAGACAGGATACTTACAACGATAGATTTGATTTCAAGAAAGAAGTCTCCTCACGAGAATAGAAAAAGATAAAAGAGTGAAATTTGCAAAGAGTCTCATCTCACGCAGACTGAATCAAAGGCCAAGCAACTAAAGAAATGCTTCTTCTTCTACAGGTTTATATCAAATAAACAAACAACTAATGGCAATTGAAGGTATAGCTTTTGATGAATAGAGTTGTTCGAGAACACAAGTTAATTCGGCTCGTGAAAGCTCGAATTCTGTTCGTTCGAATAGTTAAACGAGCCGAACTCAAATAAAGATTTGAACTTGTTTATTAAACGAACGAACTCGAATATTGTTCACAAACGCTCGTTTGCGTTCGTGAACATGAGTAATAGTGTCTTTTCACATTATTTCTAAAATAAAAACATTTGAACTCAATCGAACTTTGTTGGATTGTGTAAAATTTGAGTTCAATCGAGCTCAGTTTGGTTGTGTTAAACGAGTCAAGCCCATTCGAGCTTATTCAAGCTCGATTCGTTTATGTTAAACGAGCCAAATCAAATTCGATCTCGAGCATATTGTTTTATTTGACGAGCCGAACTCGAACATAAATATTAACTCATTTAATAATCGAGCCAAACTGAGCCTAGTTCGTTTATTCAATGAACAAAATCTGAACAATGAGTATTCGGCTCAATTCAGCTCGTTAAAAGCTCTTTGAAAGCTATTTGAAGGCCAACACTATGGCTCCAAAATCAGAATATTTAGTGTATTAACATCCTACAGAAATGTCTGCTCAACGTGTAATGCGTAAATTCCATGAAAATGGACAAATGCTAGTGAACAAATGGACTATCATACTTGTACCCAAGATAGGGAAATCATACAACAACACTTCAGGTACAATAATTAAGTTCCTAAATTACAAGCACTGTACCCTGATTGACCTGATGTAGTTCCCACAAACGATTTCTGCATATAAAGAGTTAGTCCTCTGTGAGTACCTGATATTCCTTGGTAACGAAGGAGCATCAAGATTTTAAATCAATGAACATTGCACTGTTGTAATAGAGGATGACCATAATCAACATATTTGTCCCAAAAGGGTTTGTACTTCTCCATCCCAATCTTCAACCAAGGTTTTGAGTTCCCGTTGTAATGCAGCACAGCACCCTTTTCTATTAACTGAGGGTCAACATTTGTGTAGCCCAAACCCAACACATGCCATGAAGGATCCAGTGGCGCTGTCAATCCATAGAAGGTCAGCAATCCAGGTGGTAGCGTGCCAAGTTTCCACAATGTCCTATCTACATTCTTTTCCTGCCAGTAATGATAAATGCCAGTAACATTCCTCTTCCTCCACTCAACTAAGTCGAACACATTCATCCCAAATGCCCATCCACATGCATCAGGATCAAAATGTGCACGTATTAGAGGATGAGAATAATTTAAATATTTGTGGTATCTATGAAACGTCTCCATGCATGTCTCAACTGCGCCATTAACATTACCATTCAGATCGATGGAGAACAAAGGTGATAGATCCTTCTGAACTACGATGTCATCATCCAGAAACACCACCTTTTTCAGTGCAGGAAAAACTTCTGGGATATAGAACCTGAGGTGGTTAAGCATAGATAAGTATTTGGGATTCCTGAATTTAATTGGGGTTCTACCATCATCGCTGCTGCCAGAGAAATAATAACTCTGAGTTTCAGAATCTTGAAGCTGTTTAAGAACAGGAACATAGGAAGCATTTAACCAGCTAAAATCTTCAAACTTTTGGACATCAACTGTCACTCCTCGGAAACTATTCATGGCAAACCATGCCTTCATTGCAGCATAGTTCACCTCATCAGTTACAAGGTGGAAAACTACCATATCAGGATCTTTAGAATTTAAAGCTGTTGAATTCACAACAACTGAAGTTGCAAGGACATTATCAGAGAAGATGCAGAAGTGGAAAAGATCATTATCTTTCAGTTTCGCAGCTGTTTGTCTTTGATTGTTTAGTTTCCTCTGTAAATTCGAGTTCTTGAACCATTCAGTTGTCAGCTGAACACCAAGGCAATACAAACTCTTAGGGACTTCTTCAGCAGCTATTTGTCCAAACTTTGAACTCTTCTCATTGATGGAATTCATCTGTTCTTCAAGACCCTGAATTTTAGCTTTCAGTCTCATTATCATGGTTGCACTGTCATAATGAAGTTGCTGTGCTTGGTAAAGCAAGAGGGCCATGTCACGGATTGAAGTTTCTGATTCTCCAGTAGTCAAAGGGGTTCTTCTTAAGGCAGCATTTGAGAGAAGGATTTGTGAATTACGGATTTGAGCACTAAGTTCCCATGCGAATTGGAGGTTGTTGCTTTCTTTTGCTATCACAACAAATGCCTTGGCAAGAGAAATCTGATCATTCAGTTGTCTTGCAACTGAATCAGGCCGCAACATTTCTTCAGTAATGTTCAGGCCTTCTATGGTTCCATCATGTCTAAAAGATCTCTGCAGAGGAAACCAGAAGTAAAAAATGATTTTCCAATTCAAACTTTTAAGGGAAGACAATAGGCAAAAGCAACAATTTTTAAAAATCCAGAAGATAGACAAAGGATCCTCAACACCAGTAGAATAGTCAAGTTACTTCAAATCATAAGGCTGAAACAACCGAGATCCAATAGTCATCATCTTTTTGGCACTAGCCACATGCAATGAGTATGTGCATGTAATCCCGTCTGGGTACATACAAATATTTTACTTTAGTTCTTTGCAAGGAAGTAAAATCAATTTCACAGAGCTTTTAAATGCATGTGGGTACAATTTCACAGAAGATATCATAAAATCAACAAGATATAAGTCTTCAAGTTAGTCACAAGATTCCAGGTATTTTTTTTAGTTATTATACTCTATGTCTTCATATATAGCAAAATGATTCTCACATTTCACCTATTCATCATCTTTTCCGTAGCGCATGTACCACACATCACACAAAACCTACTCAAGCCTCTGAAGCAAATCGTATGAACCCAATACATGCAAGAATGCCCTCAACAAGAAGAACATACCCCCATAGATTGCAATATGAGAGGATAAAATTCTCTTTTCATAACTTATAAAACCCTCCAGATATCCAGATGCATCAGAAAATCAACCATGTAAAACACTTCCAGGATAAATCAACTGTGCTACTACAAAAAATTCCATTATACTTTTGGTTTTATTATTCTACGAAGGGGCATGTTTTACGTCAGAAAACTTCAATACTTTAATATTTCAGACTCAGATAAGAGATTCTTGAGAATAATGCAAGTGACAAAGGCAATAACAATAGTTCCCTTATAACCAAGGAATTCCTGCAGTATTACATTACTTTCACCAATAAGCCTACAAATAAAATCTGCATGAATGTTGCACCACATATATTCTAATAGTCTGCACTTGACTACAACCTCCCAAGTTCAGAGACATTTTCTTTCCCTTTCGACAAGTAAACATTGCCATCTGTAGACACCTATAATAATGCAACTCCATCTTATTTCCTAGTAATTTAGTCATGACCCATAATCGGAACATTACTAATACTAGCTGTTTTGGCAATGTTGTTATTATTATTTTGTGAACTATGAATTGCATGCCATATCATCCAATATCCATTAAACCAAAGCTGAAAACTAGAAGCTGCATTTTTTAATTTCCCTAAACAGTTTTCTTATCAACCTTTAGCACAATTCAAAGATAAAATTTCACAAACATTCTTTTTGACTCCATAAGTTGTGCCAATAAACTATAACCTAAGTTGCGGCACATCAACGAGCTTTTATACAATTGGCTGGCACAAAAGGGTGTAATTAAAATTTGACTATACATAATCAGCAACCTTCTGGGTCGCAAAGCTTGATTTCTTTTATAGCATTACAGACCAAATTAACTGTCTTCTATGGGTTTTCAATACCTACTCTTCGTAGAGCTACTGTAAGCCTTTGATATCAGCTTCTTTCCAGCAATGTTCCTTGAACAACTAAGATTTATTATGTTAATTATAACCTCTTTCACTACTGTCCCAAGTGAAAGATACAAATACAGATTGCACAAGTCAATTCTTCGAGCAACAAACTTACGGGCATGTCTATCAAAACTCAGCATATCCAACCACTAAATTTCATGCTATGACATATGGCAGTCATTCCGTTTACTCTCCAAGCAACAAAAAGCCACGTTTAGTAACATGTCCTATCCTTAACACGGTATATTTGCATCAAGTCATATCCCAGAAGCTTCCGACTTCTTGTTGCAAATACTTAAATATTTAATTATCAGTTTTCCTTTTCTTTCCTACAATTAGCATAATACTTTATGAACTCAGCAACTAAAGCAAATCACTTTCCCTACATTACTCAAAGTTGCATGCAACTTCTTCACAAAATCAGCAACCTTAGACGATAAAGACTTCACATTTCCCTATTTTTTAAGCAATTATGGTCTGACAGATTGCGAATACCACCCAATAGTTTCTTCATGTCCTAATCAAGGCAATGCCACCCGCAGAGTTTTCCTTTACGAAATCTGGCCTAAAAATTACCTTATTCCAACAAATCTTCAGCATTGTCTAGCTAAATAAACGAAGATTTTTCACCCACACTTCAATAGTCCAACATAGCAACCTTTAATAATATCGTGAGCTCATTCATAGCAGCAAAAATCAATTTCCGCCAAAATCAAAGCATCAAAACAAAACCCAGAGAAGAACAATCACAAAACTGTATTCCAATATCCCAATTGATCAAAATAAATTGATCAAAATAAAGAAAAACCCTCATATCATCACCACTCCTGAAGCATCACCTCATGTAAAAATCCTGTCCTTATTGAATTTTAGCGCATCTCAGTTCACAAATTTCATGCCAAATAAAGGTAATTTATCACCCTACAACCTACATTACTCCTCAAAGCTTAATTTTCTGTTACAATTACTCATATTTTCACAAATTAGATCTAACCATTTTTCTTTTTCCTTAAAAAAACACAAAATTGAATCAAAATTTACCTTCGTATAAGCCGATCTCGAGGTAGGTTGATGGCTATCTCTACTGAGCAAAACAATAAGCAGCAAAATCAGCAAACCACAAAGCGTTAACCAAAATATGTTCGAAACTCGCCGCCTTACGGGGCGTCTAAAATCTGATCCTCTCCTCCTCATTATTTTTCTAATAATAATTATTTTAAAAAAAAATCAAGAACAGCTCAACCCTCCTTTAAACTGCATAAGAGTACTAGGAATAATTCGGAGAAATTAAGGATTACGCATTAGGAATCAAAATTCGAGGGCTTTATTGCAAGTTTGAATAGCGGGGAAGTAGCAGCAAGGAAAGCAATGGTAGTAGACTAGTAGAAGAAGAAGAGATCTAGAAGGACGTTATTGTAATATAGGTGAAAAATGCAGTGAACTCCCACCGACGCAGCTAATAAACCATCAATTTTAACGGTAATTTTCTTAGATGGGAGGATTTGATAGCAAAATAAGAACCTCACACTCTCTTTTCTACCAGCTGAATCATGAGAATCTCACGGCTGCCTAATTAATATTCCTCTTAATCGAATTCGGTCTTGAAAACACACTTTAGTGATAATTGATCTTTTTGAGGTATGTTGTGGGGAAAAATATTGAATGGATCACGTGTATTACCACTTGCAACACTAGAAATAATGAGAATGAACCATATTTTATAATATTTAGTAATAAATTATTAGTTTTTAATGCATTTGTGATGTGTCCGCGGGACATACTAAGCATATGCATTACCATCTATGAATCTATAATTTCGTTATACATATTTATGTAAGATAGAGAAAAAAAGATGCTGGATTGGATGGCCGATCCAACTAGTCAAATTAAGAACGATCAAACATTTGATCGGGGTGAGGTTAAAAAACTAAATTTAAAAAATTGGTCAAAAATCGAATTTGACCAAAAATTTAGGTTTAACCAAGAAAAAAATCGAGTTTTTTTATATTTTTGACTAGCTACATACATTGACAGATATAATATATATATATATATATATATATATGACGTATTATAACGTCATCTAGTTTGATCTCGAGTTGACTCTGATCAGACTCATTAATCCTTGACTCCTGAACTCAACCGAGTAGATACCCAGTCCGATTCTAAAAATATAGGAAAATAGTTGTCTGAATTTTACTCTATTCTCTTTTGGCTTTATTTTGAGGCTTGAGAGATGATACTAGGATGGAAAATCTAAATTTCTAATTCAAATATACATGACGTATTATGACATTATCTAGTTTAATCTCGAATCAGCTCTGATTAGACTCATTAACCCTTGACTCCTGAGCTCAACCAAGTAGATACCCAGTCCGATTCTAAAAATATAGGAAAATGGTTGTCCGAGTTTTGCTCTATTCTTTTTTTGGCTTTTTTTTTTTAGGCTTGAGAGATGATACTAGGATGGAAAATCTAAATTTCTAATGCAAATGTTGATTTAATAGTTGGACAACTGTCCAAAGATTAAGGAAGAGATATATCAAAAAGTGTAGTGGATTCAAATTTTATTTTTTTGTCTGTTAGAGATTATATGTTAAAACCAAATTAAACTCGGTCAGAATTGGGAATTGCATAATGAGACTAAATGTAATTTATTTTGCAAGTAATGAGAGTAATTGAAGATTGAAAATATAATTTTCGAACACATAGGAATACGATGTAGAAACTCGAAAGGATTTTTATTACGATATAACTAATCAAAGAACATGACGAAGAATGCAACAGTTGATCTTAATACTGGACAAGTATATAAAATTTAGAAGCATATATACTCAAAAAGTATATTAGATTTGAGATTTATTTTTGGTGCCTTTTAGAAATTTAATGTTAATACTAATGGATTAATTTATTAAGGAAAAGACAAAGGCCAAACTAGATTCAGAGTTTAGGATGAGAATGACTTTTGATTGCAGTAACGAAATCAATTGTAACAAGAAGTGCAATTGTACCAAATTTAATTCTATTGGTCCAGTCCAATTGAATAAGAAGAAAATGATTATCCTTTCAGGGTCAATGCTCCCTCTGCTGATAGTGGATCTCCTAGACCTAACATGGTTTTTCTAGTCCATTGATTGTGGCGCCCTTACCGAACAATGTCACTAACCTAGTCCTTTACCCGCAACTACATAGAGGTGGGTAAAAATACTTGGTGACCCAAAACTCGTCCGACCCAACCCTAAAAATATAGGATATTCGAAAATTTTTTCCTCAAAAGGTCAGTTTAAGGTCGAGTGTTAGCAAATTTCGGAGTACAGATACGAGTCAGAAAAATAAAAACTCACAAATACCATATCCGAGCGGTAATTATGTAAATATAAGAAAATATAGAGACCTTATAGTAATTTTATTAGTATGGATATATGCACACTGTCGCGATTCGAACATCCGCTTTGCAAGCTGTCGTTCGGTTTTGTCATCTACTACACTCTAAAGACCATCTAGATGATTAACCGGACATTCACTTCCTTTGGGCATTGTCCGCTGCAACTTTTTACTTTCTATTTTCACTTCTTTTTAATTCCTAACTAATTTTACTGCAAATACATCTCGGTAAAATATTAGTATACATTGTCATTAGTTTATTAATCATCAAAATCAAGATGAATTGAGACTATAGAGTATGTCCTCATAAGCTTTCAATTAGTAACATGAATTAGTAGACATTTACGATTGTTTGGGATATTAGAGAAATCAAAAGAATTTTGGAAGGCCTTGAATCTTGGTGTATGATTTTGTGTTTTAGTCTAGCCATTATAAATTTTAGTAAAAAAAAAAGGGACAAGTCAAGTACCTATGACCCGTTCCTGTTCATTGGGTACTAGAGGACCGGGTACTCAAAGGCATTAGGTTGAGTTAGGGTTAGAAAATTATTAACCCGATAGGTTAGGGTCGAGTTAACCAAATCCTTTTAGAGGCAGGTACTCGACCCGTGCCCACCTGTACCACTACATAGTTGTATATATTATCGATTGATGCCTACTCAATTTTGTGTAGATTAAAAAAATTAACCAAAAATTATTATTCATTGTCAAAAATATTCCTATTGATAAATTACTCAATACAAATTTTAAATATTACTCTTGCCCTAACTTACAAGTTCAACTTGTTTAACACAAATCTATGTTAAATCTATGCGTAGCATAAGGTTTTCCTAATAATCATAACTAATAGGAGATCACTAGAGATAAAGTGAGTGAGGTATGTGAAATATGAATATTTTTCAAAATAATATAACAATAACCATGTTTCACCCCCAAATTACAATCTTATAAATATTTATAAAAAGGACATTTGTGGAAATATTACTGTGATAGATTCGTTTTTATACTAAACTGTTTATTTGCACTTAAATAAATAATAAAATAAGACAGAATATTTAATAATGAAAGAATTAACTTTCTAATCCTATGTGACTCTTTATTCCAACACCAAACACAACTAAAGTAAGGACTTAAATCCATTTGCACTCAACCACATCACGAAAATATTATCTAAACCTCCTAAACCCACCATAATTAAAGGTCCAACAATTATTAACTATTCAAAGAAATAGTTTTAACATGGAATTTGTATAGCAATGATTGGCTAATTGATCAAACAAGTGGAGAAATTAAATTGAGTATGTTATCACATACTAGATGCTAACGAAATCCTAAAAAATTGATATTTACAAAAAACTTCATATTGTATATTCAAGTTATATTTGGGACACAATTTCCCATATTTTATACGTTATAGTACCATTGTCCGTTCATGCACATATTTTTTGAAAAATACTTGGTTCACATTTATCAGAAAAGAAGATACTAAAATGAGAGAAAACTATGGGAATCAAATGTATATAATTATATTGATTATGAAGTCTTATAATTTTTATGTACACCGATACTTTTATTTTCAAGAAATGGATGACCTATAAATTTCATGTGGAAGAATGCATAAATGGTCGCGTTTGATGAAGAGCTTTGAATTTAATATAAATCTTTTAAAAATTAAACCACGTATATACAGAGGGAGTGTGTGTGTTATTTTTTTCTTTGTGTGTGTGTTTAAGCATTAGACTTTTGAATAATAATAATAATGCAGGAACAGTATCAAGGAAGTTTTTCACGGTCCCTCTTACCTTTTTAAATTTTTTAGGGATAATTACAGAAACCTCCCCTGAGGTTTTTGACAATTTCACTTGGCACCCCTCAATTTTCAAAAATTACACAAACCTCCCTTGCATTTACTATTTTGGTAACAAGACCTCCCCTTTTAATAAAAATTTTAATTAAAAACCCCATAATGCCCTTCTCAATCTACAAAAGAAAAAATTAAAAAACAATATCATTTTCTTTACCACTTAAACCACTGTACTACCAACGCTACCACCAACTTAATCAACACCGCCACTAATAACTAAAAAACAATCCTATCAACACCAGTATACCACTATCAACTAATTAGGAAAATAAAAAATAAAAAATCTATCTGGTTTTTACCATTTGAATCACTATCATATCATGTCAGTTCTATTTTCATTAGTTACCACCACCATAAGCAACCAGATTATAAAGCCAAAATTCATAGAGATATTCCTTAGCTAGACATTGAAATCTAACCCAACTACATAAATCCCAAACAAACTCAAATAATTTGTCAAACCAAATGAGTTTTTCTATTTTTATGAACCTTTTTTGGTAAAAGATTGATTTCAAACGGTATTATTGGAACTTTAGTTAACCAAGGGAGGTTTGTGTAATTTTTGAAAATTGAGGGGTGCCAAGTGAAATTTTCAGAAACCTCAGGGGAGGTTTCTGTAATTATCCCAATTTTTTAATATTAAATTTCTCTTGGGTAACTGTCAGTCAGAGGCAATAAAATAATTAAACAGATCATGATTGGTTTAATTTAAATAGATGATGGAATAAATTGATCCAATCCATTTGCATCTGCTGATGTGGGGGATATAAATGGATTGGACCGAAATGGATGTGAATTAAACCAATAGTCTATTTATGATCCATTTCCTTCATAGTATCGGTTGCCTTATAAAAATTCCTTCTCTTTAGCCACTTTTTTTTTTTTCTTTTTTTCTTTTGATTTTTCTTTCCTCATTGCACTCCTCCTCAAATGGACATCACCATCACATTTTCCAGCAGGAAGAAATGCCGCCACATGAATCCGCCACCAACTGCACTCCTATACGAGGTGTTCCTACATCATAACATGCATATACTTATATACTTTTACATACAAACACACATACATACATACACGCGTGCACATCCGCACATATACATATACATGCATACATAGATGCACATACATACATATATACATTTATTTATATATGTATGTACACACACACACATATACGGATACACATATATGCACATGTATATGTATATATGTGCATATATACATGCATATATATGTACATGTACATGTGTATGTATATGTATATGTATGTGTGTGTGCATAAGTTCATCATATACACACACATATGTGTGTGTGTGTATATATGTATGTATGTATACATACATTATATATATGTGTGTGTGTGTGTCTGTTTTTTTATGTGTGAATATATATAATGTATACATACATACATACATACATATGTATATATATGTATGTATGTATGTATATGTATATATATGTGTGTGTGTATATGTATATATATATATATGTGTGTGTGTATACATATATATGTATACACACACATACACACACACACACACATATATATGTATGTATATGTATATGTGTGTGTATATATGTATATATGTGTGTGTGTGTGTGTACATACACGCACGCACACATATATACTTATATTTACCTAAATACATAAACATACTTATATATATGTGCGTGTGTGTATACATGTATATATATGTATGTCTGTGTGTATATGTATATATGTATACATATGTACATATGTATACATTATGCGTATATGTATATATGTATAGATACATATGAATGTATGCATATGTTTGTGTATACTACTTGATTGAACTCCATTGAACTCATAAAACAGTTTTGAGGCTCCAAACCAATAAAAAAGATCACCCAAAAAAACTCAAATAACCTTGGGATGATTTCCCTATTTGCCAAATAATTATTCACAAAACATAACATGATTGACGCTAGAACACTACTAATCTTACCAGTTAGAATGATCCATGCAAAAATCAACTAGGATTTAAAGCTCTAAATTTTACAACTTAAAAAGTCAATTTTCATGAAAAAAAAAAATTGTGCCTATGGTGAGAGAAGCGAAGAGATGGTGAGAGAGGTGTGGGGTGGTAGCTATAAGAAATGAAGGTGTATACATTTATGTTTTTATTTTTTGTCAAAATTTACTTTCATTTTACTATTGATTTCTAATAAATAGATCTTGGCAATTTAGATAAATAATCCATTTAAAATCTCAAAATTAAATGGGTTCAAAATAGATTGTTATTTACATCCATTTACATTTTGGTAACCATCATATCGATTTAGAGAAATGGATTTGATGGAAAAATGGGTTTGATTTATTGTTACTACCTCTGATTTTCATAAATGTTCATAAATAAGTGACTAAATCTCTTAAAGAATCGATATCTAAGAGAATAAGTTAAGTAATTGGCTTTTATTAATCTCTTAAGCTTTAATATTCCAATAAGATGGACTGGCATTTTTAAATACTAGATAGTAAATTTTATTATTTACTTATATGTTGTCCTTCTAAATGATGCAAAATAAAAAATTTTGATCCCCAAAAGTAATTCTACATAATTTAGACCTAATACGAATAAAATTGGATGAGATATAAGACAAGTTATGTGTTATCTTTTTCATTCGTATAGCTTATAGAATGGAGCATACATATGAAAAATAAACTATCAACAACTTATTCAACTATGGATACATATGTATCCTTCATGTACTGTGATTACTCCTGTTATAAGTATCAACTAATTGTAATTTATATAAGCTAAACTTTCTAATTATAATCTTTCTACCCTTCAAAACAAATTAAGTATTTTAATTCTTTCACTAACATTTCACTAGTTGCAGTCACTAAAAAAAAAGTAAAATAAAATTTTAGATCAATAATATGCTCTTACTTAGTTCATTTATTATCCAGTTTACTTCTTCATTAGAGCACCCTAACAAATATAAAACTGCAATTTTTGTTTTCCTATAATTTGGTCCACAAATCTATTGAAAGAAAAACCAAAGAAGAAACAAGAAAGAAGATATCATCACAACCAAATAAGATCTACTATAAAATAAAACATTTCTTTAAGTGAAACACTTCTTAGATTAAGTGAACTCTTAAAAGGTACAACAAATGATGTTATCTTAATAGAGTATTGCAATAATAAAAACTATACAGAAAATATTTAGTTGCCAAGGGATTGAGAAGGAGTCTATCGCTTAAATTAGTAAAATAACAATAAATATATTTTTTCCCTATATATCACTCATATTGGGCCTTGTCATAAAAATGGGTAATTTATGGATAATAGTTTCAACATCTAGTTTTGGATAAACAGCTACAAGAATAACAAAACCAAACAATTATCGAATTCAATCTTCAAGAGACTGTAATTAAAATGGACTTATTTGGCAAACAGATAACCAAGATGAAAATTGCAAATCACCAATAACATTTTCTAAAGATGTCAAAACGATTCTAAGGACCTCTCTTATATTTAGGGCTACAATAGACTTAGTTGTTTTGGAGTAAACATCAAGTGTGTTTTTCTAAGTATCATAGCTAGCAAGGATAATGAAATTTAGCATGCATCCACATAAATAATTTCATAAAATAACTAATCAAGGTAAGGCTAAATTTGTATCCTAAGTTTTATCCATGGAAGTAATTTCATAAAAAAACTTATCAAGGTGAGGCTAAATTTGTATTTTAAATTGTAAACTAAAGTTGAACTATCCTAAATATTTGTCATTCATATTGAAATTTGAAAGCCTAGAATTTTAGAACTTTAGGAAACGTTTTTTAATTCTTTAGCTTTCAATTTTTTAGTAAATTGAAAGTTCAATGAATTATGAAATTTCTCAATCTATAATATTTGGAATTAACATAAAAAAAATTAGTCGAATTTTCTATGGTTATTCATTAATGCCTTGTTAACAATTTGATTTGATTTTTACATAAATATTTAGCAAATTTTACATCAAAAAAATTATAGAATGAAATATTTTTAATTTTGTTTTGCAATTCCTTGTATTTCATAAATCCAATAATTTCAAAATCTATGAAAGTACATTTAAATATTTATAAGAATGGAGTGGTTCTTGAAGATTTTTCTATCACAATGACGTTGGACGAGATAACAATGACATTGTAAACTAGGTGGGCACAATTTTACTATGAAATCTCTTTGTTGCATCTCTAGGTAAGATTTGGAAATCATTATGTTAATTAATATTCCTTTTTATGTTAAACATAGAAAGATATTCTATTTATACTAAAAACTAAAGAATATATAGTATTAGAAAATCCACTACAACAAACTAAAGGAAATATAAGGACAATGGCTAAGTAATAACCCAGCACCTGTAGATATGATGCTGCATGCTAAAAGCAAATTACAATTAACAAAACATCATTTAATAACAAAATACTAAAAGCCAAAATAATAATGATCTATTATTAGAATTATTGGATCTTTCATTTCAAGTTAACTGTAAAACCACTATGGTTTCCATTGGTGGCGAAATTAGGCTGAAGTGCTGAGTTTCCACCCTTTTTATTTGTAATTTAAGGAGGGTGGCTATTGGTGGTGGTAGATGTTGTACCAATCAACTAAATAAGAATACTTTTAGAATTGTTTTGAGATGTAAGAGGATGTCTAGAGGTGACAAATATCATACCATTGTATATAATGGTGACATTTTTGAATTGTTTTAAAATGTAAGAGAATTTATAGACTTTGCCAATATGTATTGCACTTTTTCTCAAAGCTATTTATGGCTTCCCTTAGTGTTTTGAGGTCTTGCAAGTTCTTGAAGAGCAGAGAAAAAACTTACAATCTGTTTTGGTCTTGAGGCTGTGGCGGTTCCCTATTATTCACCGTCCCATGATTTGATTTCATACAGTTTTCCATATTGGTGGTTGTTTAGTAAATTGATAAACTAAAATTTCTACTAAACAATTTAAGAAACTATATAAGATAGTTTTGTGTAAAGTTATCAGATATTTATAGAAGATTCTTTCATGCCTTTTTTGGGTTATAAATGAATATGGACACGTTCTTCAGTGATTATTTAAGAATTACAAAAAAGTATTCACATGTTAGGCTTACTTTTTGGCATACATTTAATTGTTACATTGTCTATTGTGTTTATGGCAAACAAGAAGCTCTTGCATCTAGACAAATACTTCATTTGTAGATTCTATTTTAAAAGCAAATGAAAATTGTTAAATATATTTGAGTTGCTCACACCATGTTATGCTTGATAGTGCAGAGCCTGGGATAGAGAAAAATATAAAATATAAAATATTTGTATTATTTAAAATTTTGTTCAACAAGAATTGAGGAATTATAAAATGGTTTTGATTGGTTCGAACACTTTGAATTTTCAAACCTATTAACTAACTTATGCATATTATTGTTTTAAGGTGTATAATATTGATGCTGTAGTATATATACATTCTAGAAATCGGAGAACCAAATCTACCATATGAAAGAATATATAAAGATTGCATTTGGTAGAGAATTATAAATTTAATCTTAATTCTTTGAAAGTTAAATTCTAATGACATGAGAATACTACCAAGGACAATTTCCATAACTAATGGCTAGTGTTTTTCTTGCTTTATCTAGATTATTTTCTTTTTCTTTCGTATTGCAATCCATAATTAAGTTAATAAATATCTTTAATAGTTGCTATTGCAGTAATCTTTTATCATTAGCTCATATAAGGTCGTGTTTTTATAAGCATTCAGTTAGTAACCAACATTTTGCAACTTGCAACAAAAAATAAACACGATTTCAATTTAATGGAAGATCTCTTTCTTTTATGTTTGTTGACAAATATACAAAAAATGATTGTTTCATCTTTTCATGTTACCATTTGCGTTGATTTTGCTTTTTACCTTTTGCCAATGAACTTTCATTGGCCAAAAAAGCTTAGTCATGGTTTTTATTTTAATGAAATAAAAGAAACATGAAAACTCATACCAAAATACACTTGAAAACCCGAAAAGTTGCTTGGGTTCTTTTTGGATCGGCTAAAGGAAATTTTGATAAAATATAGTTATATGGCTTTTTTATTTCTAACCATAAAGAACGTCAAACATTAATTGTTAAACAGGTGAAATTACATTTAACTCTGCACATCGAAAATTTTTAGACATAATAACTCGTGGAGAAGTCCTATTGAATGCATGAGCTCCAAGTCTTTGTATTCATAAATCATAATTTTTAGTTGTTTATTTTTATTATTATCTTGTATATATTAGTAGATTTTCACCACTCGAAATATGAACGTGTAGATTTTCACCACTTGAAATTTTTAAATCACTGATGGTCCATTTGGAGTTAAAGGCTACAAACCAATACAAAAATTCATTAGTTAAAGGCTACAATCTAAAGTCAAAGATTCATTCACAACCAAAATCTATCTCTAATCAGGTGATAGATGCCATAATTGGATATAATGGTAACATTTTTAGTTTGTTTTAAAATGCTAGGAAAATTATGAAGGATTTTACCAATGTATGTTGCACTTCTCCTGAAAACTAATCTATGGCTTCTCTTAGTGTTTTGAGGTTTTTACAAGTTCTTGAAGAACATAACATAAACTTACAATTTGTTTTGGTTATCAAATTGTGGTGTTTCTCTAATATTCACCATCCCATGGTTAGCTGTCACACAGTCTTCTACTTTGGTGGCTGTTTAGTAATGAAATTAATAACCCAAATTTTCTAATAGTTTGAGAAGTTATGTAAGATGGTTTTGTGTAAAGCTATCAGATATTTATAGAAGATTCTTCCATGCCTTTTTTTAGGTGGTAACTGAGTGTGGACACGCTATGCATGATTCTATAAGAGTTACAGTAAAAGTATTCACATGTTACACTTGTTAGTTTTTTGGTATTCGTTTAATCTTTGTGTTGTCTATTATGTTTATGGTGAAAAGGAAACTCTTGCATATAGACAAATACTTAATTTGTATGATTCTAGTTTAAAACAAATGAAAATTGCCAAAGATATTTAAGTTACTCACACCATGTTACGCTTGACAGTGCAGATTCGGGATAGAGAAAAATATGAAACTGTTGTACTATTTAAAATTTTGTTCAACAAGAGTTGAGAGAAACTATATGCACATAATTTTTTCACTCTAGAATTTAGAGAACTAAAGCTACTATATATGAAAGAATGTGTAAATTTTGCATTTAATGAAGAATTGTGAATTTAATCTAAATTCTTTGAAGTTATATTCAATGACATAGGAATACTATGAAAGACAATTTACATAAGTGCTAGGTAGTGTTTGCTTGCTTTATCTAGATATTTTTTTCTTTTTGTTTAGTATCACAATACATAATTAATTTAACAAATATCTGTGATGGTTGCTATTTTACTAATCGTTTATCACTGGTTCTTAAGTTATTGATTTATGAAGCATTTAGTCAATAACAAACATTTTGCAAGTTGTAGCAAAAAATGAACATAGTTTTAACTTAATGCAAGATTTCTTTCTTTTCTATTTGTTGATGAAGATACAAAAAATAGTTGTCTCATCTTTTCATATTATTGTTTGTGTTGATTTTGCTTTTCACCTCTTGGCAATAAACTTGGCTAAAAAAAAACTCTATCATTTCTCTCTATTTAGATAAAATAAAAGAAACTTGAAAACGCAAACATAAAATATCGTTGAAAACCCAAAGAGTTGCTCAGGTTCTTTTTGGGGTTGGCTAAAGTAAATTTTAATCAATTCTAATTATATTGCTTTGTTTTTCTTACCACAAAGAGCGTATACTAGTTGTCAAATAGGTGAAACCACACTTAACTATGCATATCGAGATTTTTTGGACATAGTAACTGGTGGAGAAGGCCTATTGAATACGTGAGCCAAGTATTTTGATTCACAAATCTTAATTTTTAGTTTTTTATTTTTGTTATTATTTTGTATACATTAACGTGTAGATTTTCCCCACCTGAAACTTTTAAATTGCTGATGGACTGCTTGAAGTCGAAGGTGGCAATCCAAGACAAAGATTCATCCACAATCGTATTAGAGCTTGAAGATCTGCTTGTAAATTGTTGTGTAATTTTAAAAGATTCATTTATATATTTTGTTGACTTTTAATACTTATGATGAAAATGTTGGTTGTTGATTGGCATAGGTGATCAATTTAGATTAGGATTGCATCCTTAGAAGTCATACCAAGTCCAAGACTCCGATTAAGAGCCACATGTCTTGATACGGATGGACAAAGAAGTGCAAAATTAGGAAGACTATCCAAAACAACCATAGCCTTTCCCTGGTATCCAAATAAGAACATTTTCGGAATTTTTTGAGATGTAAGAGGATCTCTAATGATGATAGATGTCATACCATTAGATTTAATGGTAACATTTTTAATTTGTTTTAAAATGTAAGGGGAATTATGAAGGATTCTACCAATGTATATTTCTCAAAGCTAATCTATGGCTTCCCTTAGTGCTTCGAGGTCTTGCAAGTTCTTGAAGAGTAAAACAAAAACTTACAATTCGTTGCAGTTATGAGAATGTGATTTTTTTTCCCCTACTATTGATCATTCCATGGTTAGCTTTCACACAGTCTTCTACGTTGGTAGTTGTGTAGTGATGAAATTGATAAATTAATTTCTAGTTAACAATTTGAGAAGTTTTGTAAGATGGTTTTGTTTAAAGCTCGAATACTTGTAGAAGATACGTTCACGCCATCTTTTGGGTGATAAATGAGTGTGGACATGCTATTTATAATTGTTTAAAAGTTACAATAAAAGTATTTACATATTACACTTGTTGGTTTTATGGCATACATTTAATCCTTACACATTAAACTCTTGCATTTATATAATTATTTAATTTGCAGATTCTATTTTGAAAGCACATGAAAATTGCTAAAGAGTTTGTAGTTATTCACACCATGTTATGCTTGACGGTGTAGATTTGGGATAGACAAAACTATGAAGCTTTGTACCATATAGAATTTGTTCCACAAGAGTTGATAAATTATAAGAAGGTTTTGATTAGTTCTAACACTTTGAAATTTTAAATTGTTAAATAATGTATCCATATAGTTGTTTGAAGGTCTATGGTATTGATGGTAATATATATGCATTCATGAATTTGGAGAACTAAATCTACTCTACGAAGGAATGTGTAAAGTTTGCATTTAATGGAGAATTGCAAATTTAATCTAAATTCTTTGATAGTTAAATTCAATTACATAGGAACACTACTAATTTTTTAAATATTGTAAAGGTAAACTTAGATATTTTTCAAAATAGTTTGAGATGAATGTTTTTTGAAAACATTTTTCCATCATATAAGTACTTAAAGTGATAATAATCACACAATTCCATTATTTTATCTTAAATTTCTTTCTCTTTACAAAGCAAAGCCACAAATATTTGATAACTCAGTTTGTATACCATTCTATAGTAAAAAGTCCTATTGAAATCTATGTCAATATTGACATGAGTTACATGGTGCACCTTTAATTTTTTGTTTCTTCGTAATAAGAATTGGAAAATATTATCATAATTAATATTCATAGACATTCTGTTTGACCTAAAACTTAAGTTACATATCATTAGAGATCCATTACAGCAAAAATAAGTAAATAAAAGGACAATGGTTTAGGCATAACCTGAATTGTGCAATCAGTTCATTCTAAAAGCAAACAAAACATCATTTAAGAAACTTTAGTTATTATTGGCCGCAGAAGGCACATCAGAATCACTAGAACTATTAGCCTCATTGTTAAGTAAATGGCCATTATGGTTCCCATTGGTTGTGACATTAGGGTGCAGTACAGAATTTCCACTGCTTTCCCTTGCTATTTGGGGAGGGTGGCCATTGGTAGTGTTAGATGTAGCACGATTTGAAGGAACACGAACATTTCTAGAATTGTTTTGAGATGTTGCGAAATCTCTGAAGGCCTCTTCCATTGCAGCTTGCATTTCTTCCCAAAGCTCATCTATGGATGCTTGACTTTCTTCGGTGCGTCGGAAGTTTCGTGAGGGAGGAGCAAGAGGTTGCAATCCATTTTGGTTAGGAGGCTGTGGTGTTTCACCATTGTTCACCGTCTCTTGATTAGCTTCCGCATGGTTTTCTATGTGGTTGGCTTGGTTGTTGTTTACTGATGCCATTGATAAACTAAGTTTTCTTGTACACAATTAGAGAAACTAAGGGATGTGGTTTTGTTGTAAAACAATTAGGTACTAATAGAAAATCCTTTCACACCATTTTTGGCGAGAAATGATTGTTATCCTACTTGTTGTGGTTATTATATAGCTAAAGTGAAAGTATTCACATGTATTAGATAGCCTTGTTTTGGCATTTACTTATTCCCATCTTGCTTATCATGTTATAGGCATAAATGAATTATGACATTCCAATTCTAGGCTAAAAGCAATGGAAAACTGATGAAGAGATTTGAGTCACTCACACCATTGGTGTGATATTTTGCTAACGGTTACATTGTGGTTGATAGTGAAGATTTGGTATTGAGAAAAGCACGGTGCTTTTCTAATACTTAAGATTTTGTTTAGCCAAGAACATTAGAAAAATTTAAGGGTTTTGATTGGGCCAACATTTTGAATTGTGTTCACACACTATTCATAGTTAAAAGCATTTATGTAAGTTACCTTAGCTCCAAAATGTCATATTTGAATGTGGGCGTGGTAGTATGATAATGGTGATCGCATTTAATTACTTACCTTTTTATTTAATTACCAATATCTTTTCTAACTAGTATTGCTTAAATATAAAATTTAAATTAACTTGGAAATTTGAATTCATAAATATAGTCAATCATATAAAATAAATAATTGAAGTTTTAAATTATATAGTCTTTAATAATTCCATTTAAAATAAGAGGTTTTACTTTATTTGCAATATTTTGTTATGAATGAGTTGAATAGGTCAATATGGAAAAGGTAGGGATGTAGTCCATGTTTAATTAGCGATATCATTCACTTCTTGTATATTTCAAGTATGGGCCTTGAAACGCTGTAAGATAAAATGCCAAGAGATGAAACAATTAAGCACTAGAATAATTTAAAATTATCCTTTACCACAATAGGGTCTTTCCTTGAAATGAAAGGCAGAGTCTCTGGCTCCACCAGACAGAATAGGAGAAAGGTTGGTAAGCTTTCTTAACCGGGAGCTTAAGATTGAGTTTTGTCACAAAAGTTAATTTCTGTTATTTTGACACTTTAATCTAAATTGTAAGGGGGTGATATATAGCTTTTTGAACTATAAGAGAGTCATGTGATTTATTCGAAAATTACGAGGGGTATAGGGTATTTTACCCATAAAAAAATTAAGTGCAGAGTTCGTGCTACAAATTTGCAACTTTATCATAAAGAGTAGCTTCTTTTGGGCATAATCAAGCATCAGCCTCCAACGTCTTTGCTCTGAGTAAATTTCTTTCTGATGATACAAGTTAGCATTTTCTTGGTTTAATTTAATTTACCTACATAATTAATTTTTAGTGTACCAAAATAATTATCAAAGAGATGAATACATTTAGTTCAGTTCACAAAAGTCATAAATATCTTGTGGCCAAAATAATTATTAGAACATCCATTACATTTACTTACTTTGGTATTTGTAATTTCAATCTCTTTGCACCCCTATTACATAACTCTAAAATTTAGACAATTTCTCTCCAATGTCACGAATTTTAGTAATCCCAAAGAATAATTTTGAAATCTAGAAATACAAAAGAATTAGGAATTAGCTAGCTATTACATACTCATAGGAGTAAGGTTGAAAAAACTTAAGGGGCATGAATATCAAGGAGTTGGATAATGTAGAAATAACCTAATCACAATTTAAATAGATAAAAAGCAGCCAATAAAAAGAGAAATTACATTAAAGGTCCAAAAATTGACTATGTATCTATATGCCTCAAAATTTTAGATAAGGCTATTGTTATGTCCTTCTAACTCATTCTATAGGTATTAAGCTTTGTGCAAAAGAATAATAATTTACTCAATTGTCCGATTTCACAATGATTATCAATTAGATAATACAATTTACAATATTATTCTTAATCATTTTTTAATATCTTTAATAATTACGAAACAAGTCATATCTTGTGAAAGAAATGAGAACAATGCACATTCATAAAAAAAAAAAACTAAAATAAATGTGTCGCAAAGGACAATGAATAGGTGTTGTTCGTAAAAGAGTCAGAGAAGATACCCTACTCCACTGGTATTCATACACGTGCATTGCACGGGACTACGAAGTAGTTCTAGTAGTTTCTTCATTTTTTAAAAAAAAAAATTGGAGCAAAATAAAATGAAACAAAAGGGTTTGGAAAGAAGGGTTGTTGCTGGTACAAGTAGGAGGTGGCAAAACAGAAGAATGCTGGATATTGATGGCTACCAATACCAAATGGGCTGGAGACAAAAATTGCTTACTTTTTTTTTTTTTTTTTAGCCAATCGTCAAAAAAAAAAAAAAAATTGCTTAATAGCTGTATTGGAAATTTGCGTTTAAACTTCGAGTGGAATTACACATGCGCCTCAAGGTTTTTGGATTACAATTTAGGCTCAAGAAGACCGAGAAGATTTCACTTGAGCCCGCTCAAGAATTAAACAAAGTGGTATACAAATTTTTAAGTACATATATGAGCTGAAGAGATATGAGTCACTCACACCATTAGTGTGACATTTGCTAACGGTTAGAATGTGCTTGATGGTGAAGATTTGGGATGGAGAAAAGCATGATGCTTTTCTAATACTTAAGATTTTTGTTTAGCCAAGAACATTAGAGAAATATAACCACGTTTGACACGCAGGAATGGAGTGGAATGGAAAGGTATTTTTAATTTATTTATTCCATTCTCATGTTTGATATAGACATTTTAAGTTGGAAAGGTCTTTCCCACCTAGAATGCCATTCCAGTTTTTTCTTGGAATTCCATTCCTCAACAAAATCTAGGGAAAGGCCTTTCCAATTTTATCTTGGAACGACCTTAAAAATAGGAATCAATTTGATTCCCACACATTTTTCTTCTGCTAATTTTTTTAACCTAGGATACATTCACTAATTTTTTATTTTTAAAATTTAAAAAATATTAGGTTTTTAATAACTTCAATTAATAAATTTTTATAATTTTAAATCACAATTAGTTTAATATATGCTTAGAATTTTTTTTTCTTTTTGCTATAAAAATGTTTAAAATACTATTTTTAAATTTTATGCAAATGTGTAAAAACTAAACCTTTTATAAATTAAATTAAATTATGAATGTAGCATCATTATTAATTTTTTTACATTTTTAATTATAATGCCAATAATTATAAAAATTTTAAAATTAATTAAAGAGTATAATTAATTTAATTTTAGCAAGAATATTAAGAATTTTAAAATTAAAAATATTAAAGTCTTTTGTAGGCATAGAATTACAACCAAACAAAATAAAAATATAATATAGTCTAGTGCAAAGAATTAAGGGCAATTAATTCAAATTAATATATATTTTATTCCATTCTGACATCTAAATATGATTATACCAAACATTAGAAAGGAATAGGCATTCTATTCTGACTTAGGTTACCAAACAATAGATTGAAAAATTTTTTCGAATCCATTCTGGAAAGAAAAGCATTTTAGGTGAAAAGGCATTTTCATTCTGAACTATTCTAGTGTACCAAACGTGGGGTAAGAGTTTTGATTGGGCCGACATTTTGAATTGTGTTCACACGCTATTCATACTTAAAAGCATTCATGCAAGTTACCTTTGCTCCAGAATGTCATATTTGGATGTGGGCGTGGTAGTATGATAATGGCCGTTGAATTTAATTACTTACTTTTTTATTTAGTTACCAAAATCTCTTCTAACTAGTATTGCTTAAATATAAAATTTTTAATTGATTTGGAAATTTAAATTCATAGATATAGTCAATCATATAAAATAAATAATTGAAGTTGAAAATCATATAGTCTTTAATAATTTCCATTTAAAATAATAGATTTTACTTTATTTGCAATACTTTGTTATGAATGAGTTGAATAGGTCAATATGGAAAATGTAGGGACACAGTGCATGTTTAATTAGAGATAATTCTTGTATATTTCAAGTATCGGCTTGAAACGCCAAGAGCTGTAAGATAAAATAAAAAAAATTCAAACATGTAATAGAGCCTTACTCTAATAAATTAAATCGAAATTAAAGTTCAGCCACGAAATAATGCATAATGTTCTTTTACTTTTTGTTTGGAATAAATTAACAACTTTTATGTTATACTAAAATGACAACGTTTATGTACATACATATATAATGTGTGTATATATAATGTGTGTGTGTGTATAGAAACACACACGTCTATATTTATGCATACATATATAATGTGTGTACACACGTATATATATGTATGCACACACTATATATGTATGCATAAATACATAAACGATGTGCTAGCTTTTTGATAAGGTGTTATATCACTTTATCTCCTTCTAAGTTAATTAAAAAGCCAAGAATGGAAAGAAACTCTCTTGCTTGTAACCATGATCGAGAAGAAGCATGTGCAATACACGTGTTAATTGTTAACTTAAAACTAACTTTCAACTTGTGCAGTGCATGGGTATCAATGTATTTTAAAAAATAAATGACTTTTTAATTTACATGATAGTGAACAATAATTTAATCATTTTTAAAATTCTACGAAATTAATTTAACATTATGTATTTCTAAGTCATCATTCGCATGACAATCTGAAATATATGACTAAATTATTTGGGATTGATGTGATAATTTTGATAGAAAGTTAATAAAGAATTTGACATAATAATGGATAAATTTGAAGCTAAAATTGAACATGTAGTTGTTAAAGAAAGATATAAATTTTTAAGATGATTTTTGGTAGGTATTAAACTTTTTAAATAAGAAAGAATATTAATCGAAAAATGACAGAACAGCATTTATTGAAATTGAAAAGAAAAGTATATTTTTCATCTTCATGTTTTTAGTGTACTCATACTCAAATTGTGGTCTCCTCAAGTAGAATAGAAGATACTTTCTATTTTATTTATCATAGATAACTTTCATATAACATGTTTTTAATTCTCAATTACACCTAACTCAAATGGGTTTATCTATCTTATATAAATCTTTGTGTAAACATGCACGTATCTAAATTATTATTGCTAACAAGCATTGAAGTCAAGTTAAATTAGAAATTCATCATATAATGTAACTTAAAATAACAGTCATCATCTAAGGATAAAAATGAGAAAAGACATTATCAAAAAAAAAAAAAAAGAGAGAAAAGACAAAAAAATTGAAACAAAACAAGCTCAATATCCCCACCCTGGCGCTTTCCTCACTGGCCCATTTTTATGTAAATAGACAATACCATTCTTCATATTGGGTGAATAGTAGACATAAAAGACGTGTGCTACTTACGTGATTAAATATGATTGGTATCAATATATTACATGGCAATGGCATGTGAGTTACCTTTTTTTTTATCATTAATTCTTATTACAATGTATTTTTTTGCCTCACACAATTGAGGTGAGGCTCCTAAATTGATACTAAGGTAAGCTTCTAAACTTTTTTTGCCACATACAATTGGAGTATGGCTCTCAATCCTAAATCTACCCATTTTTTTTCCCCTCTTTCCTCCTGAATGCAAGGCCGGGGTTTAACGTCTGACCTTGGCACGGAAAGCACCTTAAGAGTGCTCTCCTGACCAACCTAGCAAAGTTGAGTTGGCTAATATGACTTACGTTGATGACACAATATCTTCTCTCTAAAATATGAAACAATTGTGAAATTAATTATAACGTAAATAGAGAACAATGAAAAGGCTACAACCCTCTTCCAAAAATAGTATAAACAAATTATAGAGGACAACTGAGATGATTTAAGATTGAAATATATTTTTATGAATGATACATGATAAAATATATGCACATAACCTAAAAATAGTTTGCATCTATGAAAGTGCATCTCTATATGAATGGAGATGGATAAAAAAAGAAAAGTTTCTAAAAAGTTCAGACAAGTACTAGTAATTTTGGCTTTAAAGCAGTTGACCTAATCTGAGATCAATATATTTAAAATATAATTCCAACTCTATATTGTAAACTCAAGCTAGTGAAAATTTATGGAGTTGCTTTAGGCATCTTTTGGACACTGTTTTGCAACAATCCTTTAAAAGCCAATATACATTTGTAGTACTAGCATAAAACCTGTGGCATGCACAGGATACAAATTTCTATATATTTAAACAAATAAATTTGTCCTTTATAGCCAAATTACAAAAGACAAAAAAATAAAAAGAGATCAAAACTTAGAAGTAAAGTAAATTATATAAAGTTGAAGTCTAAATAGTTACTACGTTAATTTTAGGCTATAATGTAGATGGTTTAAAGGTCAAGAGAAAGGGTGGAGTTCAATGCTATAGATGTTATGAGTTTGAACATATCAAAAGCAATTATTTTCGTCGAAAGAAAAAGAATGGAGAAAATTATGACAATATTGTTGGATGTAAATTAAATGGAGATATATTCACAATTTTCAAAGGTGTGGATACTTCTTCCCATGATAAATGAATTTTAGACTGGTTGAGTTTCACACGTTTGTTCCAAGACATATTATTTTGGTATATCCCTAATAAAGAAGAACATGTTTTGTGTCCTTGGGTGGTAAATCTGCCTATGAAGTCAAGTAATGAAAATCAAAATGCTTGATGGAAGGATTCGTTCTTTAGCTAGCTTAGCCTATGTCCCAAAGATATAAAAGAATCTAAAATTTCCTGGACTTTAGAGGTTACGAGTATTTCGGGAGAGATAGAGTCTTGAAAGTTACACATGGCAAGGTGGACCTGTTAAAACGGAAAAAGTATAGTAATTTGTACCGTTTGGTGACCTCAATGAATTGGGAGTTGAGATGAGGAAAAGGGACCTAAGATTACTTCCAAATTTCAAAGGTGGTGAAGAGAAAATTCCTGCAAAGGGGAAAGGTGAATTGAAGCCCCTCTCACGAGTCAATTGGAATTTGGATTTGATTAGCTATACATGTTTATTTGCTAATTGCATCAAGTGAATATCGAACCGTATTGATTCAGTATGCACAGTTAGTTACCATGATAATTGGTGGTAAAAGGTAAAGGTTTATTATTGGTCAGTTTGCTATTCAATAAAAGAAAAATAGTCAAAGTCACAATTTGTTAAGAAATTGGCTAGTTTTTTCTTTTAGGTAAATTTTTTTTCTCATGTGGAGAATACGTAGTTTCCTATGTATTGTAATTACTTGTAGTAGTTGTCAAGTAATTTTCCAATTGTTGCATTTATAGTTTAAGGCAAGTTGTTTTGTTGATTACTTGGGTGAATGTGACCTATAAATAGGTGTGTTAGCATTATAAAAGAGGTACACGAGAAAAAGGGTGAAATATTTTTTTAAACTGAGAGAAGGAATACATGGGGATGGACTTTTGATACAAGTTGTATTCTTGTATTATAAATCCTTTTGTAAACATGCACGCATCAAAATTATTAATGCTAACAAGCATCGAAGTTAAGTTAAATTAGAAATTCATCATAGAATGTAACTTAAAATAACAGTCACAAACATATCTAAGGATAAAAATGAGAAAAGACAAAAATATTGAAACAAAGTGAGCTCAATATCCCCACGCGGGCGCTTTCCCCCCTAACCCATTTTTATGTAAATAGACAACACTATTCTTCATATTGGGTGAATAGTAGACAGAAAACACGTGTCCTCATTATGTGATTAAATATGATTGATATTAATATATTACATGGCAATGGCATATGACTTACCTTGATGATACAATATCTTCTCTCTGAAATATAAAATAATTGTGAAATTAATTATAACATATAAAGAGAACAAGGAAAAGGCTACAACCCTCTCCCAAAAATAGTAAAAACAAATTATAGAGGACAATTGAGATGATTTAAGATTGAAATATATTTATATGAATGATACACGATAAAATATATGCACATAACCTAAAAATAGTTTGTATACATGAAAATGCATCCCTATATGAATGGAGATGGATAAACAAAAATGAAAATTTTCTAAAAAGTTCAGATAAGTTATAGTCATTTTGGCTTTAAAATAGTTGACCTAATCTGAAATCAATATATTTAAAATAAAATTCCAACTCCATATTGTAAACTCAAGCTAGTGAAAATTTATGGCAGTTGCTTATTAGGCATCTTTTGTACACTGTTTCGCAAGAATCCTTCCAAAGCCAATATCCATTTATGTGGAGAATAAGTAATTTCCTATTTATTTAATTACTTGTAGTAGTTGACAAGTAATTTTCTAATTGTAGTATTTATAGTCTATGGCAAGTTGTTTTATTGATTACTTGGATAAATGTGACCTATAAATAGGTGTATTAGCATTGTACAAGAGGTACATGAGAAAAGGGTGAGAGAGTTCTTTGCAGTGAGTGAAGGAATGGATGGGATTGGACTTGAGATACAAGTTGTATTCTTTATTTATTTTTTTCCTGCTCATAATAAAGAGAGGATTTCTTTCTGTGGACATAAGTTTGGTAATTAAGTTGAACCACGTTAAATCTTGTGTGTCACTCATATTTTGTATTGTTTTTATTCTTATTAAATTGTTGAATTTTTAATTACTTAAATAGTTGTGTTTAATTTTCGATTTTAAATCCCAACAGTATTCGTAAGGGAGTTCTTTGCAATTATGGCAAACCTTAGTGGAGGTCAAAGCAACTTATTGTATATACACAGATATGCACACTATAAGATCCAAATGCGTAGGAGGATGGCATATGATTGAACAAAACAAAGACAAAGCCTCTTACTTCCATAGAAACCTTCTAGAGTTATCCAAGGTTTGAATTTGGCTGCCATAAAAGTAACAAAAGCAGAAATATAATCAACAGTAACGGGGCTCTCGACAATTATGTAGAAAATAACTTAAGATTATACGGATCAAGCATTTGTAAAGTGATGTAAAAATTGTCTATTAGAGAAATTAACGTTTTCTTTGGCTTATTGCCCTTTACCGTGAGCTACTAGCACATAATTCTTCATGAATTTTGGCAATGGCGCCAGAGCATTCTCCAATAGCCGGAATTTGTTACCTGAACACTATCCTCCTGAACTGCCCTCATCTTGTCTTGAAACATTAATAAACTTCTGAATGTTATAATAGATAATAACATCTATCTAAGCCTGTGGTTGCAACTCTTCAAAACTAATTTAATATCAGCTAATTTTGTAATTAGATATGTATAACCTTTTTGTATGCTCTTCAACAAAATAAGTATTACTGAGTTCAGAAATAACCACAGAAGAAAAACTGCATTCTTTCTGCTGAAGCGTCTAACACAAGAAGCAAAGTTTCAGCCTCAGCAGCAGTCAAACAATTATCTATAAATTGCTTTTTAAAGAGATAAAGTGCAATATGAATTTCCTTTGTCATTAAGCCTCGTGGAGTAACAAGGTAAGAACAAACAATGGCTATGACTAATAGGCATCATCATTCAATGGACACTTTGGATACAGCAAAATGTATGTGAAAAGAAATAGAGCTCTAGCAGCAACAAATAATAATCCTTAATCAAAACACAGCACATATTATGAAATTGGACTTGGAATAGATTGGAAATATGACCAAGTTTAAGTAAATAGTACTACATATAGCAACTACCTCACATAAGAAGAAAGGCCTCACATTAATTTTATAAGTTTATGTTTCATACCTCACATAAAGTTAAAATGCAAAAGTCTATGATGAAAATTTTGATATCATTCTATCTATAACAGAATTATATGACAGAAATATTGCACTTGGATTGCAATAAAAATGCATACACCCAAAGACATACAGCTTAAATACTACTAGCCTTGCCTTTCATCAGCTTCTTCTCTGTTTTCCGCAGCATTATTCCTCACAGCTACTCTTCATCTCACTGGTTCTTGTCTGAGAAGGGACAAGAATCACTCTACATTCCACTTTGCCCTTCAAACAAGACTAGGTTTTCCACAAAATTTTCAAGATACATTGAGTTCATCTTCCCAAAAAATTTCAAGATCCTTAATTACGCCACTTTCGGGATCACATGAAACCAGAACTCCACTACAGGGATCATTTACACGTACATCCAGCATTGTTGCAAGAAAATGACCATTTCTTCTAAAACCAATAACTCTCCTCATATACGCCTGTAACTGAACGTCATACACCCTAATCCATGATTCCACATTCCCATATTCCATCATCACCCAAAGGCTCCAATACCCCCTAAACACATTGTGCTTCATCACAGCTAGAAAACCACCGTGTTTGATAGCATACAAATTAGCAGGATCTTCACCAGCTAACACCTCAGGTAACACAATCTCAGTAAAAATCTCATCTTTCATATCAAACCCCATTATCAAGTTCCTAGAATTTCTTTTCTCATCATAAGCAAGCCAATGAACAATCCCATTTACAAACACCTGCGAGTGACTAAATTCCGCGATATAATACTCAGGACCACGAGGCACTACCCTCCAATCTTTTGTGCTGAGTGAATAAACCTCAACCTTAGCAGGCAAATAAAGAATGGGAGCCTTGCCTTGATCATACACAATTCTCACCACTTTATAGTCACATCTCTGCGAATCATAACCAAATCCAATCAAAAGCCGCTTTGATTTAGTCCATTCAGGCCTAATTCTGGGTAATGGCAACTCTATCCATCGTCGAACCGAAGGGTTCCATAAAAAGATGGGTTTTTTGCGAAATCCTCCAAACATGCCATCACATAAACAAACCAATCCATTGCAGCTCCCTACAATCCGATGAAAGCCCACTCGAGATTTGAAAGGAAAGTTTATTTCTGAAGAATTAAGGACAAAATCATCATTGTCAGGGTGCAATCTGTAGTGCTCCTTTTGTCATTTTGACTATAGTGCCTGCAGAGCAAAAGCCCATCACGGCTTTTGGTTGTTTGGTTTTGGATTTTGGTGAGGTGTGTGGAGATAAAACTGGGACTTGTGATAAGGGATTGCCAGGATTTGGAGACCACGGTGAAGCGAACTAGGGTTTTGACAGGGAGGTCTATCAGGATTTCAGTTAAGATTTCTTGAGGAAGTTTTTCCATCTCGAGAGATCTGAGAAGTAGAAATGGGACTGGAGAGAACTTTGTTCTTTGACTTTGGAAGTGGATTTGGTTTGGGTGGCAAAAGATAAGGCTATGTTTTCAGACTCGGACCGGGTATCGACCCGGCCGAGCTCAGGGGTCAGAGGTCAATGGGTTCGACCGGGGGTCGATTCGGGGTCGAACCGGATGACGTCATAAATATTTTATATATATATATATATATATATATAACACATATATACACTTACTAATTTTTTTCTTAATTTTAGTTGTTAGTCTAAAAAATTATAGCCAAAATACCCTCAATAACCATTTTAATATCTTGCTATTAATAGTTCAAAAAGCTATTGAATTGAAAAAATTAGCAATAAATATAATGGACTTAAATTATTTACTTTTTAATATAATTAGTATAAAGAAATAGAAGTGAGGCACCACTAATATTTTGTAATTGGTCAAAAAAGTTGGTTGCCTTTTGACAGATAACTGGGCCAAGCAAATAAAAATCATGTATTGATTTAGCATTGATGTTCATTTGTTGGATGTATGTCAATGGGCTCATGTCATTGTCAAAACTCAAAAACAAATAATTGTTGGAATCTATTTTCTTCAGACAATGAATATGGAAGCCTACAAATATGTATAATAGCCCATATCTAATGAAGTGTGGAGCATTAATGTGGTTGGATTTGTAAAAAAAAAAAAAAAAAAAATCTGGACGGTTTCCGATTTCCGGTTTTGCCCGGTCAAACTCGATTTTTGACCGAGTTTGACCGGATTTTTTAAAATCGATTTTTTATGCTAACTCGGACCGAACACTTGGCCGGTTCTCGATTCAACCGGTTCGACCGGCCGGTCCGGTCCGAATTTAAAAACACAGAGATAAGGGTTCACAGAAGGGTAATTTCATAGAGACACCTCATAGGAATCTTGCATAGGCCCCTTGTAATTTGTTATATTAATATTTCATTAAATTAGATCATTTTACATATCATAAGATGATAAGGTTAGATCGTGTCGTGTGGTAACTGTATCTCAGTTCTAGAAACTTTGGATACATCACAGTAAGTAAAAAAAAAAAAAAGAAACATATGAAAAACAGATATTCACATGAGCTCTTGTAAGTTGTTTTATGATGCAAAAATGATATTTACACATGGCTAACTCGCTAAGCAGTTACCAAGTAAGACAAAATTTCTTATAGAATGTGAACACGAGCATTCAAGTCCTTTGTCCACAGTGTGTGTCTAGACATGGAAGATTCTAAGGAACTATGGAGGTCGAAGGTTTAGCCTTGCATTGTGTGTATTGTATTTGTACTTAATTTTAAAAACTCGTCATTCTCCAAAAAAAATTTTTTTTCATACATTCTTTTAGTTTCTTGCACATGTCTACTATGTTTTTGCTTTTATATGTACGTGTGGCAACAAATTATGTGTAAGAGCTCACGAAATAGTAATACATCACCTTTCAAATAACGATTTTAGTGTTTATTAGTTTTTAGATTTTTTACAGGTTTAAAATCTCACCATTTTTTATCTAGCAAAATACAATACACAAGATCTCAAGATAGGTACATAGACTTTAGTGACTAGATTTTTGACAGTTTGTAAAGCTCACTAGTTCATTTATCTAGCAAATTACAATAGACAAGACATTAAGATAGGTAGCATAGATGTATAATTTTGCAAATTTTGTCCGTTCTCATGCAACTCATGAACTCTAGGTTGCTTGTTGGCTATAACTACTTTGATCATGCTATATTAGACGTCTTTTGCACTTTCATACCCTTTTATCTTCAGATTTCAGATTTGGAGCGAATAGATCACACACAGTTATATATAATAAATATTAGAAAGTGAAATGAAAAAATAATCTCTTTGCTTTAAACAGTTCTTCATCATTAACTTAAACTCACCTTAATTACAAGCCTACATGGTTTTCATCTTTCATAATCTTGATGAGCTATAATAACTCATAAGGACAAACTTACAAAGACATCGATTACATTTGAAGGAGCCCAGAAACACTGGATAAGCTAAGAGCTTCATCAAACCAGTACAAAACTTTACATTTTAAGACAATCGATTTAACCAAAAAAGAATGCTGAGCAGAAAAGTCAACAACCTCTTTCAGGATGCCACTTCAATCACATGATAAGGGCTAAAAAGTGCAGGCATCCGCAGATACTCCAAAATGAAAATTTTGAATTTCATTGCAGCAGAAAATGATTTGAAGCGCCAAATACCAGATCTGTTGCAGTCCTCACGTTGATCGAGTAAAAAAATACGCTGAGGGATCTACTGCAGACAATCATCTATTTATGTGGAACAAAACTTCTGGATTGCACCTATCTTTGGTGACCCACCTCCTGCACGAATTGGTAACCACCAAAACTATGATCATTGTTACTTTCCCCACCACTTTCTGCACTTGTATATCCAGATTTTCGACGATGCTCTTTTTTCTAACAATCCAGTATCACTCATACTGCTATGCAAGAGGGGTCATCTATTCCACGAATTTCAGTGTGAGATGGATGATCTAATGTAGCTGTCATCCTTGGTTCTCTCTCTTTGTCGTTCTTCTTTATGTTCTGGAAATCTGTGCAGTTTCTTATTTATATGCGAAATTCCTTCTCCATAGGCTCGACTGCTTGTGTCACGGTAAACTTCACAGTCATTCACAATCTGGACCACAAAATAAAGTTTCCAGTATCAGAACTGGTGAAAGATGTTATGAGATTAAAGAACAGACATGAAATGGAAAGATGATGCATGAAATCAATGAAAAGGATATTAAGCAAAGTTGAAACAAACAAAACTAACCAAGCGTCAATAAGAGATTAGCATGTAGCAAAAGTACGCATCAAAGATTCCTTTTATTTCTCTTTAAAAACTTCTATTTTTGATTGTGTAAGACTATGCCATCCTAAAGTACCCCCTCACCAAAATATAATGATCAATAAACAAGTGCGTCTATAAGACAAAAGGTTCAATGAGACCATGTGCAAGGGCTGGTGAAGGTCAACACCTCGTTGATGGTACCAAACATATGTTTCATTATTGAAATTCTTAGTCATCTGAAGTTCCATCCAGGTAACAGTACATTCATTCTTAGTCATCTGAAGTTCCATCCAAGTGACAATATGTTCTAGTATATTATGATCTCATGATCTACAAAACTCCATTAGTGAAAAACATATGTTACCACACCCCCCTTTTTTGTTTTGTTTGTTATTTTGGTTTTTGGGGGGGTTGGAATCCAGAAAATGATGAATAACAAAAGAAGGAGAAAAACGGGTAAAGAAGACAATAACCAAGAGTAAGAAAAACTATACAATAAACACATACAAAACTGGGAAGATTAAAGAAAAAGGGAGATATTTTAGCTAATTTCTGTGCTTTTCAGTGTCCGGTGACACCAACTTATTTTTAACACCACAAAACAGCTTATGTAGTGTACTGTGGAGAAAATAGAACTTACAAATTCACCACCACCAACAAATACATCCTTGACACTTTCTTTGATGGTCATTCCACTCCTGACATTAACTTCAGGCTGAGGAAGACGTAACTTTGTGGGACGCTCACTGTCTCTGACCTCATCAGGATCCACTGGGTAATCACCAACATAGTCTCCAAGAACTGAAACACTTCCAGGAAAATAGTCTTCCATTAGCTCATATGGCTTTGCAGGGAACACATAAAGGTGAACCATAGAAGCGATGCCCATCTGTTCTGGATGAATACACAGGCCCATTAAACTTAGATATTTACTTGAGGATTTCAGCATTAAAAATTGAACAGTCGCATGGTATAGGCAAGAGTGAACATAAAGGGGGAAGGGGGGGGGGGGGGGGG